>QYAL01000006.1:455111-533637 GCA_003988805.1 Ploettnerulaceae sp. D365
ACGTACGTTCCTCATGTGATGTGATAGTTCCTGATCCTCTAATCGGGATTAGGGGATTCTGTCCCGTATCACGTGACTCGTCCATTCCATCATTCCCACAGGTATTTTTTCTCACCTTCACATTACTCACTCACCCTTTCTCTAATTCTATAAGGTTTTGTTTTGAAATAAAGTATTTACCTAATTTCATTTATCACTCACTCCTGAATTTCAGGATAATCTCAAGGTTACTTCCTGACTGAAAATCTTCTGTATGCCTAAATCGAATGAAAAGCTTCATTTTGATTTTGCATTATGCATTGATCGTATTGGTTCATTGAGCTCTTGGAGAGTTTTAAATGATTACACCTTCGTTTGACGTGGTGTTTATGTCTCATTCTACTTGCAAGTGGCAGTGTTGGAATAAGGGTGTGTGCTGCACACGTGATTGTGACCACGTGACACTAACAGTCAGAACCTCTGTATATTTGGAACACCTTTCCTGTACTTGTGGAACCTCAAGAATGGACAAAATAAAACCCATAGTCTTGCTATGTATTCAAATCTAGTACTATAGGGTTCAGTCGACATCTTCTATCAATACAATACTCGTAAGTTGTAACTCAAACCTTCGGTCCTTCGTCTCCTTTCCCTAATGAATTGACCAGAACCTCAACAAATACTCGGCAGCCCTCTAACTCATCCTATACCGATAGGCAAAAATGAGTTAAATATCAAAAGCAAACATCTTGACAGAGGCTCAGCTTATGTGTGCTAGCGAGAGAAGCTTACTCAGGTACCATAATATTACATTTAGAAGCTTCGCGAGAATTCCCTTCAAGAAACGTTCATATTTATCTTTAATCTGTAGCGAGGAAATGTCGAATGAGGGAATCTGTAAGAATGGTCCTTTTGTGAACTTTTATTACGGATTGCGCTCAGAGGTAGGTTTTAGAGATTTTTTTTGCATTTTTTTAAAACAAAAACTAGTTGCACCGATGGGATATTCAATAGGTCGATGAAATTATTCATATTATCCGAATCATATCTATCGTCCCAGCCCCACAACTTTACTCCGTAGCTTAGTTTTGCGCCCTGATATCAATTGAATGCATGGATCGGAAAAATCCCTTTATCCTTCATTCATGATACAGCGCAATCTTGACGCCATACTTGTTCGAGGGCCCAACTCTCATCACGCCAACATATGGATTCGGATCTCTTGCTTCAATCCTCTTGTACCGTTGCATCAATCTTGCAAGCATAAAGCTTGCTTCTATTGTAACTAACATTTGAGCAGGGCAACGTCGAGGTCCCCCACCAAAGGGAACAAAATTCCAGAAGGGTCTTACACCTTCCCAGCGCTCAGGTCGGAATTCTTCGGCATCGGGTCCCCATATATCCTTGTCACGATGAAGCACATTTTTGTTGACTTGAACAACATCGCCTTTGCGCACTAGAATGGGATCCGTCCCATCTGGACCGCCGCCAACAGGCAATGTAGTATCATTAATGCATTTGCGAACCTGTGTAACTCCATTTGGGTAAAGACGGTGGGCTGTTCAGGTTAGCGATTACTGATAAGAAATTGCTATGCAAAGCACCTACTCTCATTTAGGACGGCTTTGAGATATTTCAATCCTCTAAGGGTTTCAAAGGTCAATTCGGAATCACCCAAAGCTGCTATTTCGGCATGGCATTTGGCGTACACCCGTGGATGTCTTGCAAGGTTCCAGAGAACATGACTGATAAATATTGATGTCGTGTCATTGTTGGGAACGAATATGAGGCAGAGCTGAGACCGGAGAGCTTCTTTGTCCCGAAGGCGAGATGCCATGGACCAGAGTAGATCTGTTCGGTGAGGACTCTCTTCCATCTCTTCCGAGCTCTTGTTCTTTTCTGACGCCTCCATCGCCTCCATTTCGTCTAAATACTGGAAGGTATTGTCAATATGCTTATCGAGGTAGTCATGAACTACCCGAACTGCATCTAGCCAACTCTGATGCTTGAAGAGGAAGAGATACTTGTACCACTGCAGGCGCAAACGTAAGCCGCGGAGGATATCAACCATCGACCAGCAGATATCAGCCCTCTCTGGATGTAACAATGACTCGATAGATTCTCCGAAGAGAAACTCCGTTGTTGTATCAAGAAACTATTTTCTTGTCATGAGATTGTGATCACCTTCAGCCTATAAAGTTTGAATGACTTACCCAAAGTTGAATTAGAGGTTGTATATTGAACGTTTCTCCATCCTCTGGAAAATGATCGAAGAGTCTGTCAACATGCCTTGAAAGCCGTCCAGTATTGGTGAAAGCTTCACGCACGAAAAATGGCTTGATAAGTTCCCGACTGTACTTCCATTCCTCCCCATCCACCGTATTCACACCTTTATCCGCAAATGGATGTGTGGCTTTATTATTGCGTCTCATAGGCCCAACTGCAAAATCCTTCCAATTTATGGCAGACATCGACTTCATATTCTCAGGCTCGATGGTGTAAATAAAGCGACTTCCGAAGAAGTTAACCAGGAATGTCTTCGGCTTGTTCTTGTGAATCGCATTCAGCCAAACAAGGAAATAGTCTTGTTTCAAGGACCTCGCCATACCCAAGGCTATATCGACACCAAAGAACGAATTCAAGTGAGAGTACACCGGAATTTCACCACAGCCGAACTTCTTCCTCTTGAGGTTATAGTTGAAAAGTCCATATCCTTTCTTCAAAATGAAGAGAATGACAACAACTGAGAAGGAATAGGATAGTTTTTGCCAAAGTAGAATCATTGTATCCGGCCGAGAAGAAAATAAGTTCTCCTACTAAACTGAAATTTGAAGAGGTCCAAAAGGTTGTGAAAATACAAAGTAGATGAAGAGACATAAATTGATGCCAGTAAGTCAGCTTGTCCACGTTGTCTGTACCTTCAGATATTGATTCAGATGATGTACAATGATGCAAGGATAAAACTACCATATCGGTAGTCCAGAGATTTCCGTCCCGTAGGACCCGTACGCCTCCGCCTCGGCATTTTCAGTGATATAAGGAAAAGCTCGTTCGGAATATTCTGCGCGTAGTTAGTATTGCTATGCGGCGCATGGCTCCGCTCCGGGCCTCGGAAAATTCGCCGGAGACCAGCTAGACTCATATCAAAAGGTACATGCATATTCAAGCCCCACCAGGAAAAATACCGGGTTAAGCTGCTG
The DNA here is from genome assembly GCA_003988805.1 of Ploettnerulaceae sp. D365. Taxonomy (NCBI): domain Eukaryota; kingdom Fungi; phylum Ascomycota; class Leotiomycetes; order Helotiales; family Ploettnerulaceae; species Ploettnerulaceae sp. D365. Next base: position 458,291 of record QYAL01000006.1, read on the forward strand.
CAGTATCGTGGCGACCCGTGGCAACCAATCCTTCGAAGCACAACAAGACTTTCTAACTACTGGAACTAGCAATGGTAGATGAGCATCTACTCAGCCTCTAGATATGCTTAACTTCCAAATAAACCTCGTGACAGTCTGCTGCAGGACCCGCGCTGTTGGGAATTTTTTATCTTTCTCCCCCTCTTTTCGTGTCAGTTTGATACAACTAGCTGAATACCTGTACGAGGTCGTTCTAGACCCAGGAAACTCACGTCTTTTTTCTACTTATCATGTTGGAGCCAATTGCCATCATTGGAACAGCTTGTCGCTTTCCAGGCTCATCAACCTCACCGTCCAAGCTTTGGGAACTACTTCGGGACCCCAAAGATGTTCTCAGTAATTTCTCAGCAGAGCGATTGAATCTTGCGAGGTTCTATCACCCGAGTGGAAGCCATCATGGCAGTACAGATGTCACCAATAAGGGATACCTATTGTCGGAAGATATTCGACTTTTCGATGCAGCCTTTTTCAATATCAACCCACTGGAAGCCGACGGCATGGATCCCCAGCAACGAATGCTACTCGAAACCGTGTATGAAGCATTAGAAGCTGCTGGCTGTACATTACAACAGATTCAGGGCTCTCTAACCTCCGTTCATGTTGGAATTATGAACTCGGACTATTCTGATATTCAACTGCGTGACTCTGAGACGTTGGCCACCAACCATGCAACAGGGACCGCTCGTTCTATTCTTTCCAACAGAATTTCATATTTTTTTGACCTTAGAGGACCATCTATGACAATAGATACAGCATGTTCCAGCTCACTTGTTGCATTGCACCAAGCCGTCCAAAGCCTGAGAAATGGTGATGCGGTTACAGCTATTGTTGCCGGTGCCAACTTGATCCTTGATCCTGCGATGTATATTGCTGAGTCAAAACTGCACATGCTTTCGCCTGACTCTCGGTCTCGTATGTGGGACAAATCTGCGAATGGCTATGCACGTGGTGAAGGAATTGGTGCACTTTTTTTGAAGCCTTTAAGCCGAGCTATTGAGGACAGGGACAATATCGAAGGGATTATCCGAGGAACTGGCATCAACTCAGACGGACGGACGAAAGGCATCACCTTGCCTAGTGCTTCAGCACAAACCACCCTTATTCAGCAAACGTACCGCAACGCCGGTCTTGATCCCGTTGCCGACCGCTGTCAATATTTCGAGTGCCATGGGACAGGGACTCCTGCTGGCGATCCAATCGAAGCCGAGGCGATCAGGGACGCTTTTTTCCCCGTTGCTGCTGGGACGGATGGAGCTCCTATGGAAGAATCCGAAAAGCTTTTCGTTGGCTCGATCAAAACTATTGTCGGCCATCTTGAGGGGTGTGCTGGGATCGCGGGCATTTTCAGAGCCCTCCTGGCAATCAAAAATCAAACTCTTCCGCCAAACATGCATTTTAAAGAGCTCAATCCAGCCATATCCTCATTTTATAAGCATTTTCAAATTCCGACAAAATCAATGACTTGGAATTCACCACCGGGGGTGCCCTTACGAGCGAGTGTGAATTCATTTGGATTCGGTGGCACCAATGCTCATGTTATCCTGGAAGGTTACTCTCCTCAAGCTGAATGCTACAATCGAGAAGTTATCAACAATTCCGGGCTAAGGAGAAATGCCCCGAACTCATCCGAAGAAGGATTTCTTGGGCCTTTGGTATTCTCGGCATCCTCAGGACCATCACTTGTTGGATCAGTGAAGCGATTTTCAGAGTACATCAAGTCAAAACCATTCTTGGACTTGGATGATCTAACATGGGTCTTGCAAGCGAGGAGAACTGTATTTCCTGTCAGAGCTTTTTTCTCTGGCTCAACTCGACAGCGTTTGTTAACTTCTATGGACAAGTTCGTCACAGAAAGCGAAAGTGCTGTAAGTGCCTTAGCTGGCACTCGAGCGCAGCTGATAAATACAGGTGAAGTGCCCGGAATACTTGGGGTTTTCACTGGACAAGGTGCTCAGTGGGCTTCAATGGGTCGCCACCTCATTCTTTTGTCACCTCTGTTCCGCAAATCTATTGAACAGTGTGAAGAAGTCTTATCGCGTCTGTCAGATGGACCCAGCTGGTCTTTGAAGGCTGAGCTTATTGCCAACGAAGAAAATTCCAGTTTATCGGAGGCTGCTTTGTCTCAACCACTTTGCACTGCTGTGCAAATAGCCCTGGTCGACCTTCTGAGAGCAACAGGTATCAAGCTAGATGCGGTTGTAGGACATTCATCTGGAGAGATTGCTGCAGTTTATGCTGCTGGAATGATCACGGCTGCAGCTGCAATGCAAATTGCGTACTACCGAGGATATCATGCAAAGCTCGCTCAAGGTACCCAGGGGCAGTCGGGAGCCATGATGGCTGTTGGAATCTCGTATGAGAGTGCGCTCTCGTTTTGTGCAAGACCCAAGTTCTTTCGCCGTGTTGTAGTCGCGGCAAGTAATTCTCCACTGAGTGTCACTCTCTCTGGCGATCAGGATGCGATCAACGAGGCAAAAGCGTACTTTGATAACGAAAAGACATTCGTGAGACTACTGAAGGTCGATACCGCCTACCACTCACACCACATGCTTCCCTGCTCCGCTCCTTATCTAGCTTCTTTGAAAGCCTGCGACATCAAAATCAGCCCATCGAGAAGTGATTGTATCTGGATTTCTAGCGTGCGTGCAGATACCGATCTGCTATCAGGGCACAACGGAGATTTATCAGGGCAATACTGGGTGGATAATTTGTTAAATACAGTGTTGTTCTCACAAGCGATTGAGGCTTCGATCTGGAATGGCGGTCCATTTGACGTTGCTGTTGAAATAGGACCCCACCCAGCGTTAAAAGGGCCGACATTGCAGACTATGAAGGCAGCTTTCGGATCCGCACCAAACTATGCTGGCATGATGAGGCGTGGTGACAGTGAGGTTGAGGCGTTTTCCGGCGCTGTTGGCTATGTTTGGTCGATCCTCGGACCCTCATTTGTTGACTTTGACACATACCGCAGAGCCTTCCACCAAGCTAATACCCGGGAACCTCGAATGATCAAGGACCTGCCTAGCTATTATTGGGATCATACTAAACCGCACTGGAGAGAGTCACGAATATCACGCAGGTATCGCCTCAGTACATACGAGAGCCAAGAGCTGCTTGGCCGAAGAGTCCCCGATGATACAGAACACGAATTGCGCTGGAGGAACTTTATGCAACTAGACGAGATTCCTTGGTTGCGTGGACACGAATTCCAGGGACAGATTTTATTTCCAGGAGCTGGTTATGTCGCAATGGCGTTAGAAGCAGCCAGCGCCATTGCAAAAGGACAGACTGTCAAGCTTTACGAGTTGCAGGATGTTCTTCTTACTCGTGCTATGGTAGTTCCAGAGAATCAACGTGTTGAAACGGTCTTCACAGCCAAGATCACTGAGGAGAGTTCAGTAGGCAACAATTATACTCTGCAGGCAGAGTTCACTTGTTATTTTTGCTCCGAACAATCTGGTTCTTTGGTCAAAGCTTGTACCGGCAGACTTTCTGTGCAATTCGGTGACCGTTCTGGAGAGGAGCTTCCCACACGACAAGAGATAGATACCAATCTTGTCCCTGTGGACATGGAAAGGTTCTACTCTGCAATGGAAAACGTTGGTCTCAACTATCAAGGCCTGTTCCGAGGAATGCTTGACAGTAAACGCTCCTTGGGACGTGCCTCATCGACTGCATCCTGGCTAGCTGTCGATATGGGGCAGGAGTATCTTGTTCATCCGGCCTTTCTAGATGTTGCATTTCAATCCCTTTATGCGGCCTTCTCCTCGCCGGCGAGTGGAGACATATGGGCACCGTATCTACCAGTGAGGATTCGTCATCTCACCGTGGAGCCAAGGCCAAGATACCCTAGTCATGCCGAAGAAATCAAGATGGATGCTGAAGCTTTTGTCACTACTGCATCTTCAACTCTTTTAGAAGGTGATATCCAAATTTATGATTTCAAAGAAAGTCAGATGTTCTTGCAAGTGGAAGGAATTGCTATGCAAGCAGTCTCCGAGCCCGGACCTTCAGATGACAAGCATCTCTTTGCTGAGACTGTTTGGGGGCCAGATGTCTCCTACGGAGTGACAAATCCACAGAAAGGTGATGAAACGGTTAAGGATGATGATATTGAGCTATTCGAAGCTCTCGAAAGAACATCTTTATACTACTATCAAGCATTATTGCGGGAGTTTACGCCGAAGGAGATTCAAAGCGTCAAATGGCACCACCAACGGATGTTCGAAGCTGCAGGTATCCTGATCGAATCAATTCGCAAAGGACAACACCCCGTTGCAAAGTCAGATTGGCTAGTGGACTCAAAAGAGACAATTCTAGCATTGAGTGAGTCATACTCAAGTCGAGTTGACCTTCGGCTCATTCATGCCATTGGCACCAACATCGCATCTGTCGTGCGTGGAGAAACTCTGCTCCTGGAAGTAATGCTGGAGGATGAAATGCTGAATCGCTTCTACATGGAAGGTTATGGCTTTTCCATTGTGAACGACGAGATAGCAAGCGTGATTGAACGAATAACCTTCAAGCACCCACAAGCAAACATTCTTGAAATCGGTGCAGGAACTGGCGGTACAACGAGAAGTCTACTCGACAGAATTCAAAACGCATATTCATCTTATACTTATACTGATATTTCTACCGGATTTTTTGAAAGTGCGTCAGAGAAGTTCAGAGACCACAGCGGCAAGATTGCCTTCAGACTGCTGGACATCGAAAAGGATCCTGTCCCCCAAGGCTATTTAGAGCATTCCTACGATATCATCATCGCTGCCAATGTACTTCACGCAACTCGCAACTTGACCGAAACAATGCACAACACCAGGCGACTCCTTAAACCAGGAGGGTTTTTAGTGATGATGGAAATTACTGGGCTCGAGATTCTGAGGACAGGATTTATAATGGGCGGATGTAAACACCCTATTCCTTCGTTCTTCCTCACGCCCAACATGTCCCGATCTGTTCGGAGCAGTTCATACGCTTCCTACCTTCCTTTCCTTGTATAACAGATTACTAATGTATTGGTAGTGCCTGGTTGGTGGCTGGGTTGCGAAGAAGGCAGGATTCTTTCGCCTGCGATTTCTGCCCCTCAGTGGCATGAACTTCTCCAGAATACTGGTTTTTCCGGTGTCGACTCTACAATTCATGATATGGCAGACGAGCGCCTACATTCATTCTCTCTGATTGTTAGCCAGGCAACGAATGAGAAATTCGAGTTGCTTCGCGAGCCTCTTTCTGCATTCAGCAACTCTGGGAATGAACATCTTCTTATAATCGGCGGAACGACACTGCCAGTTGCCAAAATGATTAGCGAGATGCGAAAAATTCTTTCATCTTGGGTCAATATCTCCTGTCACAAAAGTATAGAAAGCTTGGATACCTCCCACCTTCCGTATATGAGCTCTGTGATCTGCCTCGAAGAGCTCGATCAACCCTTTTTCTCCAAAGTCGTGACTCCGTCAAGGCTGCAATCACTACAAGAATTTTTCATCAGCTCCAGAAATATGCTGTGGGTTACCAATGGCCGAATGTCGAGCAGTCCATGCTCAAATATGACGCTTGGTGTTGGCCGCTCTCTACTGACAGAACTCCCCCATCTCAACTTGCAATTTCTGGATATGGATATCACTGGAATGCCAGCTAGAAGTGCCGGAATATTGGTGGAAGTCTTTCTTAGACTGAGAACCTCTTCCCTACCTGGGTATAATGCCAATGAACTTCTTTGGAAGGTTGAGCCAGAGTTGTTATATGACGGCGAAGGGTTTCTGATCCCTCGGATCTTGCCTAGCAAGGCCATGAACAACAGATATAATTCAGCTCGGCGCCTCATCACTAAAACGGCTCATATCGAAGAAAATTGTATTGAGGTCATTTCTACCGGTAAATCTTTCAGATTGGTCGAAGGTAGCCTTGATATTCGACGCAAAGGTCCGTCAGGGTCTCTTCGAATCAATGTGCGATACTCTACCATGCTCCCAAGTTCAGACAACAAAGAAGGCTACCTGTGCAGTGGATTTCTAGAAAATACAACTCAAACTGTAGTAGCTTTCTCCTGGTCTAATGCTTCGACCATCGAAGTCTCCACGGATCAAGTTTTGGTACTCGAGGAAGGACAATCGTAAGTACTGGGGGAAGTCGCTACCCTATTCTCACATCTTATTTACCACCATTTTCCCCGGAACAACTCTGCTAGTTTTTACATCTCTCTGTGTATGGATAAACGCTGACTTCTATATAGTTGCCCACCATCTGTGCTTCGTGCAATGGCCGTTCATGCGATCATCAAATGCTTGGAACCGCACCTTCCTTCCAATGGATCAGTCTTAATTTTTGAACCGCAGGAAGACTTCGTTCCAATTGTTTCTGGCCGTTGGAATGAGCGCCGAGTTTTCTTTGCCTCTTCAAAGTCGTCAAGTGTGCCTCAGGACTGGTTGAAGTTACACCCACGGTGTTCCCAGCAGAGAATCAAGCATCTCCTACCTCATGATCTGGGCTGTATTGTTAACTTCTCCGAAGTGTTTCCCAAAACTATCAGATCATGCTTGCCGAACGACTGCGTGACTCTTCAGCCTTCAATGGACAAAACCTCAGGACTTCAAAATTTGCTCGAAATCTGTTATTCAGATGCCGTAGTCACATCTACAGAGTCAGAATACCCGCCTCGCACACTCCATGTGCAAAATATTGCGGATAAATTCAGTCCAGCTCCATCTCACCAATCGGTCATAGATTGGAGCGATGTAAGCTCCGTGGAAGTCCCAGTTCAGCCATTGACTACTGCCGGCATGTTTTCCTCGGTAGTCACATATCTTCTCGTCGGTATGACTGGAGAGCTCGGCTTGTCTATTGCTGCCTGGATGATCAAAAACGGAGCGCGTCACACTGCGCTCGCGAGCAGGAACGCAAATGTGGATTCCAGCTGGCTTGAGGAAATGAGCAAACTTGGTGCTGACGTCCAAGTTTTTAGCATGGATGTCTCCAATAAAGGATCTGTTCACTCTGTTGTAAGCATCATTAGAAATAAGATGCCGCCAATTGGCGGAGTGTGCAATGCTGCGATGGTGCTCTCTGATAAGCTCTTTTCCAACATGGATGTTGATACATTGAACAGTATACTTAGGCCCAAGGTTGACGGGACACGGAATCTGGACGAGGTTTTTGGTCAGACCCCACTCGAATTTTTCATACTATTCTCATCGCTTGCCAGCATCATCGGCAACGCGGGCCAGTCAAACTATCATGCTGCCAACTTGTTCATGGAGAGCCTTGCTTCTCAGCGCCGTAAGAAAGGTCTGGCGGCCTCTGTCATCCATATCGGACTAGTAACCGATGTAGGCTATGTCGCACGAAAAGGAAAGGCAATGGAGGATCACTTACGCAAATTATTCTTCATGCCTCTCTCCGAGTCAGATGTGCATCACTTCTTCGCAGAGGCTGTCCTAGCTGGCCGACCTGGCTCCGACCGCTCTTCTGAGATTATCATTGGACTACAGCCGGTCACCGACTCTGCAGATCCGACGGCTCGCCCACCTTGGGCGACAAATCCACGGTTCTCTCATTTCATCATCAAAGAGGCATCGACGAATACCAAAGCACAGACAACTTCTACTGCCACCAATATCAAGCAGGAAATAGAGGAAGCAAATTCAGAGGAATCTTTGGCCCAAATCGTCCAGGATGCTTTCTCGTCCAAATTGGCATCTATGATGCAACTAGCACCAGATAGTGTCAATGTCAATATACCGCTGATTGATCTCGGATGCGACTCGCTATTAGCCGCTGAGATCAGAACATGGTTCTTGAGAGAGCTCCGCATGGATATCCCAGTTCTCAAAGTACTTTCTGGAGACACTGTTGCTCAAATATGCGAAGATGCTGCAAGGAGGTATCTTGCATTGAGATTGATTGAATCCGGGAAAGAAACGGCAGCTCCATCCACCTGCGCTGAAGATGCGATCACTACGGAGGCTGACCAGCCTATCTCAAGTATGTCCATCAATCAGGATAGGGATAGTCATGAGTCATCTGGGAACTCGGACTCCAAATTCGATTTAAGCAGCGATAGCAACTCCGAGATGATTCACAGCCCAGGACTAAGCACACCGCCCTCTCTGCTTATGGAGAATGAGAAACCCTCAAATGCTCTAACAACTTCTCTCGACATCTCAAAGATTAGAGCAGATGATTACTCACAATCTGAAATCGAAAACAGCATCCAAACTTCAGGAGATATGTCTTATGCTCAGTCCCGGCTCTGGTTTCTGTCAAGGTACCTCAAAGACCCAACCACATACAATGTGACGGTCTCCTACAAAGTTAAGGGCAACTTGCAAATATCAAGGCTGAAACAAGCGCTCGTGGCAACCATTTGCCATCACCAATCTTTGCAGACTTGCTTCTTTGAGCGGCCGGAAAATGGAAAATTCATGCAAGGCGTCTTGTTAAGACCGACATATCTCCTCAGACATGTCCAGCATCAAGATGAAATTGGGGTCAAACAAGAATTTGAGATGTTCAGAAAACACTCATGGGATCTTGAAAAAGGTCAGACATTTGGGGTAACGATAGTGTCTCAAAGTTCACGCCTGAATACTGTCATTTTTGGTTATCATCACATCGTGATGGACGGCGTGAGCTGGCATATCTTCCTACGAGACTTGAACCTCGCATATCAAATGCAAGGTTTGACACAGGCTCCCAAGCAGTATATCGATTTTGCTAAAGAGCAGGTCCGGGCTGCTAAAGATGGAAACTTCGAAAGCGAGCTTCGGTTTTGGATGAAAGAGCATAGCAAAATGCCAGACGTGATACCTTTGCTGCCTATCGCGCGGACTGAAACTCGAACTATACTTCACAAGTACGACAGCCATGTCCAAAGCAGGGAGCTGAGCCAGAACCTTGTACTCAAAATAAAGCGAGCAAGTCAAAAGCTTCGAGCAACACCATTTCATTTTCATCTCGCCATCATACAGGTTATCTTCTCACACTTTCTTGACATTGAAGATCTCTGCATTGGTGTTGCAGAGGCGAATCGAACTAATGATGACATCGCTGAGACGGTCGGATTTTTCCTCAACCTCCTTCCGCTACGTTTCGAGATAAACAAGAATGTCGACTTTGCAACTCTCGTGCAGCGTACTTCTCAGAAAATATACGCTGCCTTATCGCACTCAAAGGTTCCATTTGATCTGATTTTAGACAAGCTCAATGTTGTCAGATCCCCAGCCTCCAGTCCCTTGTTTCAAGTGGCAGTAAATTACCGCATGGGTGCTTTATTACAGACCCCTCTCGGCGACTGCAGTTTGGAGTTTGTATCTGCAGAAGACGCAAAAAATCCTTATGACATTAGTTTTGGTATCACTGAGACTTCTTCCCATACATGTTTGCTGGAGCTGAACTGTCAAAATCATCTTTACACCCCGGAGGCATCTAAGCTGCTGATGAGTACATACGTTCATCTCCTCGAGTCTCTATCTGCCGATCCGTCGATGAAAATTCATGACTATACCTCGATCAATCCTAGAGCCATCGATGAAGCAATGAGTCTTGGAAGGGGACCCACGATTCATTTCAATTGGCCTGTAACACTTTCTGAGAGATTTGATAATATTCAAGCAGAATACCCGAATGATATCGCTGTAAAAGACAAGATAGGAGCCGTGACCTACTCTCAGCTCGCCGAGATGGTCAACAATATCGCGCTAACCATCTCTAACAAAGACTTAAGCATCGGCACCCGCATAGCTGTTTTATGCGAGCCATCGTCGGACTCCATAGCGTGCATGTTAGCAATTCTTCGTAGAGGCTGCGTCTATGTGCCTCTAGATTTGAGCTTACCCGTTGGAAGGCACACGGTTATGCTTCAAAACTGTAAGCCAGAACTTGTTCTTTACCATCCAGCCACGCATGATTTGGCTCTGGAACTGGCGTCTGCATGCGACATGGATATTAAAAGTTTTGATATTTCCAATTCCGAAAATTCGACGGAGGAAGTCGAAAATCTGGCGCGACCTAATTTACCGGCATTTTTGCTCTACACAAGCGGTTCCACGGGCACCCCCAAAGGCATTATTCTGTCCCAAGCAAACTTCGTCAACCATCTCGCTGCGAAGACAGAAATCCTCTCAATAGGAAAGGAGATTATTCTTCAACAAAGTTCTTTTGGCTTTGACATGTCCATCATTCAAACTTACTGTGCGGTGGCAAATGGTGGTACGCTGATTGTGGCGCCAAGAGAAACTCGAGGTGATCCCGTGAAACTTTCGATGCTTGTCCTACAGGAGAGAGTTACATTCACGATAGCTACGCCAACTGAATACCTTTCGATGCTGCATTACGGGAATGATTTCCTCAGAGAGAACATATCGTGGAATCGCGCATGCATGGGAGGCGAGACCGTCCATGAGCAGCTAATATTGGGATTCCGACGCCTGAATCTTCCCCATCTTCGCTTAACAAATTGTTATGGCCCCACAGAAATTACTGCAGCAGCAACGTTTGAGCCTATTTCACTGGATTCTGTAAGTAGCAGAGAAGAGTACTCTCTCTCATGTCGTTTTTTGTCGTCTTAATTCTCTGCTGATAATGCCTTATTATCTAGGTCGCCCATGACAGACAAGATAATCAGAATGTAGTTGGTAAAGCTCTGCCTAACTATGCAATTTACATTCTTGACGAACATCAAAAGCCAGTTCCAGTCGGGTTTTCTGGTGAAATATGTGTCGGTGGAGCTGGGGTTGCTCTTGGATATTTGAATCTTCCAACACAAACCGAATCGAAATTTCTTCCAAACATGTACGCTACTGCTGAAGATGTTGCGCGCGGCTGGGATCGACTTTACCGGACTGGAGATAAGGGTAGAGTACTTCTGGATGGGTCATTGGTATTCATGGGTCGAATTGCTGGTGACACTCAGGTGAAGCTTCGAGGACTTCGTATCGAGCTGGACGATGTTTCAAATACCATCTTGGAAGCAGGATCTGGCTTACTCTCTGATGCGATTGTTTCTATTCGAGGGGATCCGCAATTTCTTGTCGCCCACGTTACAATCAAGCCCGGTACAACAGTAAGCAAAGAGGAATTGAGTCTCCTCGCCAAGAACCTGCCACTGCCACAATATATGGTTCCCTCGATAATTATCCCACTGGAGCGTTTGCCGACTAATTCAAACGGCAAGATTGATAGAAAAGCCATAGAACAACTACCAATTGCTGAAGAGAGTCATGGAGCTCACTGCACCGAGCGACTCTCGCTTGCTGAGGGCGAGCTTTTGTTGGCATGGCAACGCGTCCTTCCTCCGTGCACGCATCTACAACCCGATTCTGATTTTTTCATGCATGGTGGCAACTCGCTGTTACTTATGAAACTTCAAGGCGCGATAAAAGAGTCTATAGGGGTTTCAATCTCCATTATGGAACTTTACCAAACAAGCACTCTGAGCAGAATGGCTGCTCGTGTTAGTGCCAAGAAGGAAGCAGAAGTGACACTCGAGAAAATAGACTGGATCATGGAGACCGCATTCTTGAATACAATCTTGCATGACAATCAGAGCTGCCATAAGTCTCTTCGAAAGAAGGATACGTCTCGAGAAATTCTGCTTACTGGGTCAACAAATTTCCTGGGAGACGCAATTCTGGCTGCCCTTCTTGAGGATACCAGCCTGAGTAAGATCCACTGTATCGCTGTTCCGCCCGAGATTGAAGGAACTCTTCCCAAATCAGATAAAATCGCCTGCTACTCCGGCAGTCTTCTCTCGCCCACTCTAGGCCTGTCAGAAGCCGAGTGTGCGCAATTGCAGTCATCGGTCAGCTGTATCATTCACGCCGGCGCAAATGGTCATTGTCTCAACAACTATTCATCTCTGCGAGTACCAAACTACCATTCAACTCGTTTCTTGGCAACCCTTGCACTTCATCATTCCATTCCGTTGCACTTTTTATCTTCAAACCGAGTTGCTTTGCTTTCAGGAAAAACGGCTCTCCCCCCGGTGTCACTCTCTTCGTCTTTCCCCTCGCAGGATGGATCAGAAGGTTTTACGGCTTCAAAATGGGCGAGTGAGCGCTTCCTCGAGAATCTCTCTCGAGAGACCGGTCTCGCTGTGGGGGTGCATCGTGCGTGCGCCGTGACCGGCAACAAAGCGCCACCTGAAGATGCCCTAAATGCACTCTTGCGGTTTTCAGTGCTTACCCGGGCCGTGCCTCGATTCGACAATTTCGAGGGTTTCTTTGATTTCAGAGATGTTCACGAAGTAGCTCACGAGATTGCAAGTTGTGCTCTGAGTGAAATCGCTCCTGATAACGATGGGATGCACCCCATCACATCGCCGATTCGATTCTTTCATCATTCCAGTGGGATTAAGGTTCCTGTGAACCAGTTCCGGCAGCACATGGAGAAAGTGCATGGGGGCTACTTTGAGGAATTGAGCGTCGCAGAGTGGATCGATAGGGCGATACTGGCTGGGATTGATCCCCTTGTTTCGAGCTACCTTGAAGCCATGGTACAGAAGGGCGAAATCATCAAGTTTCCGTACCTTGGTGAACTTGAGGTCATGGATGAAGAATCAGATCGGGCTTGAGAATCCAACGAACAATTACTCCTTCGCAGCCAAAATTCAATGATGCAGCATCGCAAAGAGTTCGAAGTCATTGTCAGAAAGGCATTTGAACTTGAGTTTGATCTAGCGAGGAAGATCTCGAACCCAAGCCATTGAAGCCAGCGTACCCCGAGTTCATCTATTCCACCTCTAGATTGCCAGTATCCCTTGCGAGTAGTGTGGTTCAGCTGCGAGCTGGAGATTAAACAGCAATGAAGTCTCTCATAGATATTCCTCTCGCCAACATAGCTATTGTGATGGGGGAAGAAATTTCGGTTCTGCGACCGAAGGGTAAAAAGGGGCCTGAGACCCTCAACGAGATTCCTTTGTACATAAACCCGAGAAGAGCCTCAGTGCTGCAATGCAACCCAGGCGCACCTCAACAACAAAAAGTACCCCGATCTGAGTTCTAGCGCTTGGTTGTCTGTTTTTGTTATTTGGTGTTTTACCCGTTCATAATATTCAATAAAATACTACAGTCTTATTGTCATTGACATCCAAATTATACACACTCAAAAGTTCGCTGTAACGATGCTACAATGGCGATCTTAGTCTGCCACAAACTTCTTCTCTCATATCTACATATCAAGACATAGGTACAAAGTCCCTGATCTCTGACTTCCCTCTCGAATTAAAGATTATTTAGATCATAGTCCAGTATTCAATTCCTCCCAGCGCAACACTGCAACGCCAAACCTCAAGCACTTTTTTCACCCTTATCAACCTCTATGAATTCGTGGGTTTGCCAACGCCAATTATAATTACTCCAACACCAGGACCATATTAGATATTTCCAAATCCTCTGATGCCTCTCAGTCCTCCTGCACTTTTCTTCTCTTTCTTGCCAGCTAATTCAACAGCCGACGAGGACTCGGATTTGGCCGTATCTTTGATTTCTTGAGCAGCAGCGGATTTTTTCTTCTCTTTTTCTTTCTTGCCGATATTTTGTACGCCGCCTATGCCTGTATTAGAAACTTTCACTAACGGAACTAGATAGATAAAATAAGGTAAAATGACCACTTACCCCTCCCAAAGACCCTCACATCGCTCTGCGGTTTAATCTTCGGTGGCACGGTAGTATTCACTCCGCTAGTCCCATTACTATCTCCACTTCCACTCTCCGCACTCTTTCCCGTGCCCGTCATGCTCGGTGGTCCATACGGCTGTGGAGTTTGAAAATGCTGAGGTAGATACCCACTGCCAGAGACAGGGCTACGTCCATCGGCAGGAGAGCCATGGCGGTACGAAGTATCGAGGCGGCCAGGCCTGACAGGAAAAGCATTGTTGGGACCAGTTTCGAAGATTGTAGGTTGGTCGGGCTCGGAGTGGGCATGGGAGCGGGTTTTCCTGCCTCGCCGAGAGGAATTCGGGTCACCGAACGAGGAGGAGCCACCGAGTAGAGGTCCGTCGCCACCCTCCATATCTTCAAGCCTTTCTCTGAGATCTGTGTAGGCGACCTGAAGTCGGGTATACCGCTTTAAGAGATGGTTATGTGCCATGGTAAGTTCGGCGATGCGATGTCGCGATGCAGCCATTGTTGTGTCTATGAATACGTGGGTGAGATGCGCTCTCTCGGATTCGTCGCTTCGATACGATGATGTATCATCCCTGCCACGATAGCTCTCAAGCTCGGCCTCAAATGCTATCCTTGAATTTTTCAGCTCCGTATTGCGGGCGCCAAGCTCCATTTCAAGGAGGTGAACACGATTCAAGGCCGCTTCTTCATTGCCCTTGGCTATCTCGCCCTCTCTTTCTCCAACCTCCATTTTCAGAATCTTCTTTGCCATCCCATCGACATCCTTTCTCAGTCGTTCAAGTTCATCAAGATTACTTTTCACACTCTTCACAGTTTGTTCCGCCTCTGTGGCTCTCCGCTCAGCCTCAACGATGATGTTTTTCATCTTGATATTGCTATCTTGTGCGTGTGCAAGATCTCTTGTGAGTTGCTCCCGCTCAGCATTCCACTTCTTTTGTTCCTCTCGAAGTAATCTTAACTTTGCTGTGAGATCAGCTTCCCATTTCCTGGAATGGAATTTTGACTTTTCGCTCTCTTTCTTCATTTGTGCATTGATGCGTTTTGCTTCATCAAGTTTGGACTTCAGACTGCGATTTGAGTTGACAAGATGCTGAGTCTCTGCTTCAACCCTTGCTTCTCTAATCTGTTGTCTGCGAATTTTTCCAATGTGTGAGAGATGTTGCTGTTTGAGATAGCGCTCAAAGTTTAAATCATTTTTGAGCAACTGTATTTCACGCTGTAGATAGGCAGCTTTCAAGCCTATTGCTGCCGTTGTAGGGCGCAGAGAAGGAGATCGCGGGACAACATCTCGAGTTAACGAATCCAGAAAAGCATTGACGTGAGTTTGCTCATTATTGTTGGAAGCCGGGAGAGATCCCACGGACTCGTTCGTCAGAGCATGATACAGACTTCCCCGAGCGGAGACCTGTGAGTTGAGCATATCTGTAAGTTGATTAGGAGGAGAATCAACTCTCTGTGGCGGGATTGTCGGGCTGTCAAGGTGGTCAGAGGGTTGAAATGGAGGAGAGTCCATAATAGACGGCATGGACTGGGACGTTGAAGAAAGTTTGCGGTGGAGTCCATATCCTGATGAGGAACGATATCCTTCTGGCGAGGTCACCATTGATGACCTAGTATCACGCCAACTGTTGTAGCGTGATGGATATGGTGTAGTTTCCGAATCGAGCAGTGGCTGATCTGGCACATCCAAGTTCGGTTCTACCTTCTTGAGTGTACCTCGCTGTCTCGGAACATGTTCCTGTCCATCCTCGCTAGGAACGTAGAGTGCCATACACTCAGCGACAACATTTGCTGCAGAGCTCTTTTGCCATCTAGTGCTATCAGTGAGCTCGGACTCAAGAGTGAGCATGAAAAAATTTGGATGCATCAAGTGAACTTGTCGGAATGGCTCAGATCGTTGTCGAAGTTCTGTTGGTTCAATATCTAAGTCATCGGCGCCTGGGAAATTGGCATGCCGAAGGTATCTTTGAGGTTTTCGAATGTAGCTCATGAAGTTCAAAGGATACAAGCCGTACAGAAATGTAAAGTAATGCAAGAGCTCGGGGACATTTTCGTCTTCAGACTCCAGCAAATACGCAAGCTTCTGCCATTTCTTTCCATCTTCTGGGGTTGGAGTCCCGTCATTATCATCATCATCGGCTTGTTGAGGTACGTCTACTCTGCGCTCCCTGTCCCAAAACACCATGCGGCTGTAGATGTTGAAAAGAGCAGGGAGATGCTGGGAAGATGATGTTGGTATATGTGGTAGGAACATAATTAAAGCTGTCATTGCCAATGATATAGCTCGTGTGGAGGTGTCGATTTGAAGGCATCGTAGTAGATTGTCAAATAGTGGTGTTTGAAGCAATTGATGTAGATGAGGAGGTTGATGACGGAAGAATTCGCAAAGAAGAGTTAAGGCCAATATCCTACTATCCTTTTGGATGAAGAACTTGTTGATTGCTGTCAAGAAGTCCTGATGTAAGTCAGCACCCCCACCTAGCATCATTAATGTAAGCTTACCTTCGGTCGCTTCTTTCCAAAAGCTAGGAGGATCAATTGAACTTGTGACTCTACAAACTTTGCATGATCATTGAGCTCTTCCAATGCAAGTTTAGACTTGGCAAGCCAGGTAGCCATTAGGTTTTGAGCAACTACATCGCTTGTAACTTTGGCATCTCCCAAACGATCCTCGTCCTCTTCATCGTATATCAATATCTCAAGCAGTGTATCCCTCGCCTCGAAAGCCAATCCCTTTTCCACACCCAGATGTATAATGATAGTCCCGGATAGCTTATCCCACCACTGTACTAGTCTGCCAGAGCCTTGAATATTTGGTTTCAATGTTCGTAGGATGGCAAGGAATGGAGCAAGACGTGTGGGCTGGTCAAGAATATAGGACTGATATATAGACAAGAGATCTTCTTGTAGTCGCTGGGAGTCGGATTCTTCGAAGACTGCATGTTTCTCGAGGTATACAGAAATGACATGGCTCAAGTCCGCTGGGAGAGGAAGGCATAGACTCGGCGCAAAGGATGTGATCGACCTAGTGAGATCCTTGAGAGATCTGTTCAAAAGATGTTCAGTAGGCGTATCGATAAATGGGGTTGGCTAATAATACTGACCCAGAAGTCATTGTTGCAAGGCCTCCGTGTGGGATGTTGCTTGGAACTAAGGTTTTGACGTGCTTGACCTCGATGCAATGCGGGAGTGGGACAGCGGGGTTGTTGAGTCAAAAGCTCTGACAGAGCTGCAGAGCTTACTTTCTGATGGCGATAGACAGAGCAAGAGCAAGAGCAAGTAGCTGTGATGCATTCACTGTGGCATATTTAACTCCGCAACTAATCAGCACATTAACGTCGGAGTTTGGAAGTCAAGTCAAGTGAATTGTTCTTGGGTGGTGAGAGTTCCCAGACATGCGAGCTTCGAAGAATTCTAGGTCCCTGCAAGGACCGGACCACCAGAGAAGCGAGCCGATAAGGATTTCTTATCGCCGACGCCGATGGGCGAACTCTGACAGCGTGGCTTCGCATTCTGGCTTCTTTGGTGAACAGCTATTGATCGTCAACAACTAAAATCCGGATTTGCTCTATAAACACCGGTAAGTCGTCTCATTCCGTTGAATGGTACTGTAAGTCCTTTAAATGACA
Organism: Ploettnerulaceae sp. D365; assembly: GCA_003988805.1. Classification (NCBI taxonomy): domain Eukaryota; kingdom Fungi; phylum Ascomycota; class Leotiomycetes; order Helotiales; family Ploettnerulaceae; species Ploettnerulaceae sp. D365. Next base: position 475,584 of record QYAL01000006.1, read on the forward strand.
TTTTAATTCCATGCGAATTATTTCTTCAACTCCCGATTGCTTCAAATCCCAAGGATATGGCCAGCCAGACAGTTCTTCCACTGCAAGGCAAAACTGCCCTCGTAACAGGAGGCTCTCGAGGTATTGGCGCAGAAATAGCCTACGATCTTGGGAAACGTGGAGCAGATGTAAAACCTCAAAGTAATATCTTTGCCAGGACTGACAATGCACAGGTAGCCATCGTCTACTCCTCCAGTTCCAAAGCCATTGCTGAAGCAGTTCTCTCTCGAATAACCTCCCTACAACATTCTCCAGATGCCCTCGCCATATGCGGCGATCTGCGTAAGCCAGAAGACCCAGAATACGTTGTGGAGACCGTAAATGAATGGCTCAAGAGCAGAGGACGGGAACTGAAGATTGATATCCTAGTCAACAACGCAGGTTGCGAAGTTGTTAAAGCACTTGCAAATATATCAACCGAGGATTTTAGCTATGTCTATGACCTCAACGTCCGTGGAGCCCTTTTTATGACACAAGCCGTCCTCCCATACCTGCCAGCCAATGGGCGGATTATCAATATTAGTTCAGTCGGTAGCCGCGCAGGATTCAAGGACCTGGGACTGTATTGTTCCAGTAAGGCGGCTTTGGAAGGATTGACTCGATGCTGGGCAGCTGAGTTGGGCAAAAACGGAACGACTGTAAATGCTGTAAATCCAGGGCCGGTACAATCGGAGATGCTGGATAAGATCCCAAAGGACATTGTAGAAATGCAGAAGGCGCAGACGCCGTTACAGAATAGGGTCGGGACTGTGGTGGAGGTTGCTACGGTTGTTTGTTGGTTGGCTGGAGAGGATAGCCGGTGGGTTACTGGGCAGACTATCAATGCTAGTGGTGGATGGACGATGTATTGACGATCAGGATAAATTTCCCGGTTCTCCTTTCTGACTTGCTCGATGAGCTATCTGTTACAGGACTCTAGCATCAAAAAAAACTTCATTCGTGCTTCTAGAAGCGGCTGCAGCTCGGTACCTGCTTTTGATACCACAGCATCAAGTTGTGTCACCTCACGAGTCACAACAGTATTACCGCCTTATCTCTAGGTCCGAGTTGATCCCGAGAGAATCTTTATGCTTGCAAACGTTCACCACAAGCTATTTCAACACCGATTCTTCTAATACATGACTGTCTCATTCTAGCGGACGTTTAAATCTAGAATCTCATTATCTCAACGCTAGGCTGCTTTTTGATTCTAACGATCAGCATCTATATTTTCACTGATTAGAACCTGGAGCTATTACTCTCTGCTATGCATGACGCCAAATATCAAGTTTCCATTCTAGCGGCTGCTAATTAACTAATTGTCTTGCAGTCTTGACTAAACAAGATCATCAACTATCTCCCATCATACTCCTGAACAACCGATTGAAATTATTTTTTTGGCTTCGCGAATGGTCTCCAGCCAGGTAAGCGCTCCTCGCACCTTTTCCCTTCACCGTTTCACATACACACTCAATAGCATATTTAACACTAGCTCACATATCATATCATATTGACACGCCTGCCCCTGTCCCATTCCCAACTGTTCTCAGTCATTAGATAGCTGGAAGATTTGGAGCGACAATGCGTGATCACGACGACGACTCGGAAAATTTCCATTGTTTGCACTTAAAGTGTGAATCGAGGAGGGGGCCTACGAAAAAGCCGTTAGTAGAAAAGATTGGCTCTGTAATCACTTAAGAATGTTTCATAATGCAGAGGGTCAGGAAAGGGATCAGGCTGACAATGTTGGGGATTGCCGAACCTTTTTCTTTTTTTTAGAAGTAGGAAGTTCACATGCCGTCTCCTTTCTATTCCTTTCATAGTTCAGCTTTCTTGAAGAATATGTAAGAATGCGTACTTATATTCTTTTCTTCACTCGACACTGTTTTCCCGTTGACGATTGTTCCAGTGAAGCGTATCCAGCGTCTCTACATCTCGCTTAATTTAACGAGGACGGACTGTTACTGTTGCTATTCTAGCCCTCAAATTCCTCCGACTGAGTATTGATATTGAATATCGCTATAATTAAAATGATGTTGTGAAGTACTGAACCACTTTCTACTTAGTAAGGTCACGCTAGCTTTCCGTTTTATACTTGGAGATTAAGAAATATGGTTAGGGGTGGGAGAAGATGCAGAGTGGGATTTCACCTGCCATATCCTTAATAATATGCTTTTTATTAAAGAATTCAGATAAATCGTCACAATTATAACCAAGTAAAGTATCCATCTCGGCTAAAATCAAAAAGGAATGAATCCGCAGCATATTTCAACCCCCTTTAAAGATCAGCCCAACTCTCCTGTCTGGCCCCCTTCTCCCCACCCTTACTCTTCTCTACAGTAACCACAACATCCGTCTCCATCTTAATATCCCCCCTCATACCCTCCATCTCAAAGCTCTTTCCACCCGTCCCCACAATTGCCTTCTGACTATCCCCATCCCCCCCATCCGTCTCCGTCCCTCGATCCCTCCCCGTCCCGCTCGCACGTACCCATGGTTCGACCGCATCGCCCCTTGACTCCCACCCAGAGGTCCGGAGACCCCAACGCTCTTCTTGCCAGGTGTGTGGCCGTAGCTGCTGGAGAGCTTCGTGCGCAGACCTAGCTTGAAGGATATGATGCGTATGATGGGTTGCAGAGCAGGAAAGCAGCCGCACCATAGTCCGATGTGCGCTTCGAGATCAGTCCAGACGCCTATTATGGACATGTGGAATGTACTATATGCGGAAAGTTTTGTTTTAGCCTGTGACTTGAGTGTTTTTGGGATTGAAACAGGCATGTGTTGCCAGTTTGGGTTACTTACGGGTCAGTCGCGAATAAAAGTGTTTTCATATAAAATAATCTCACAACGCCTGTTACGACGACGAATATGCCGACGCAGAAAATGGCTACGACTTGCATCATCTTAGCTGACATGATCATCTTCTGAGATATAATCCATATCGGAAGTGCCAATAATACGATGTCAATACAGATTCCGGCGACGGCGTTGAAGGTCATCATGTTCTCGTTCGCTTGGTCGGATACACATTTTGTGCCCGGAAAATGGGGCGGCTTCCATAGATCACTGGTGAGGATTGATTGTTAGATCAAGCCGGGCTGAAGAGGAGGGACGATGAAGTACATACGATACAGGTTTGCATTCCAGGAGTTTGTACAAGAAGCAAATGGTTGTTTGAATAATGGAGAAGGCTACGGTGCCATATACAAGATTCATAAACATCTCTGTAAATTGTGGTAAGATCTTTCTTCTGAGTCAAAGGATTTATAAGGGTCACAAACTCTCCTTGCTGATACGGGGTAGAAACGCTGCGACAGCCAGGCGCACAAAGCAGACAGCCCAGAAGTACCAAAGGTTCTGGGTTACCAAAGTCTATCGTCTTCGTCAGCTATTGGGCAAAATGTTCCCTGCTGAGAACTTACCGAGAAGAATTTAAGTAAAGTGTCCTCCGGAATCAGACTTATGTGTGCTCCGCTGCCATACTTGACGCCTGTATGTTTCAAATTAGGTACTGGATTTGAATTACTCTTTTATGAAAGTCGTAGTACTCACCTACTATATCAAAGGCGGATAGACCAACCACGAATATCTGTAGGTTTCCATTAGAATGCGACACATTATGGAGTTGGTGATGAGCATACATAGGCAACTGATGCCATAATATCATCCAACCCAGCATTCTTAGTCATGAACAACCTCACATAAATGCGTGTCCCGAAGATCAGCGTCGAGATAGGGATAAGAGCTGTGTTGAGGATTCGATTGACATTGCCTTTGTAGTCGGCTGTTGATCTGAAATCCGTGCCAGCAGGGTAAAGAGACATGGCGGAAGGTAGATTTCGCAATACGCAACAGATAGTTTAGATGAACACCGCCGATCTGTGAACTTTAGAGAGTGGACGCATAGATGCCGATTAAAGAGGAGTCGCTCATCGAGAAGCGTACTGAGGGTGAATTAAGTACAAAGTCAATTGTGCCTCTGGAGAGAAGATCTGCCGGGGCTTAGGGCCGGCAATTCCAAGGTCATGGCGTGGCCAGCCTGAACAAAGGCTTCCGGAGAGCTCTGGATAAACTTATGCAAGAAGGAGATGCGAGCCATTATAGCCACCCTGACCAATGCAACAAGGGTCTGCCTGAGCTCCGTTTTGCTTGAAGTGTTTCTTAATGGACAGGCCGTGTGATTACTGCATACACTTATGCTTAGTGGTGTGCATTGCTCTTACCACGAGGTTCGAAAGAAGCTATATTTACATAATTAGAGAACAAGATAATGAAAACCAACGGTTGATGGTTTTCAATACTTAATACCCTGCGTGACTAGCCTATTAGTCTAGTAGGTTACTTCGACTTGGTTTACTCACTGTTCGCTTTTGAACTATAGTATGGTCTTCTCAAGAACTGAACAGTCATGTTATATTTCTCTCGCCCTCCCAGTGTAGAATAGAGTAATTTTTCTTCAACAGATAGCCCAAAACTCCTGCGACTCATTGTCTAAAATTGTCTAAAAAAGTATTAGTTGAGTGCTGAGCTTGCTGCTTGAGGCATATCCACCTGGTAAATCACATACCTAAAAACGTCCTGAACCCAGACTCAAAGAAATTATTTTCAGGGTATCGAATAAAGATTTGGTAGCTTAAAAGTAGTAACATCTAATCGCAGGTTTAGCCACAATGACGTGATCTTTGGGTACATCTTTGGCCGGAGCTAATTGATATGATAACTTGTTAAATTTACTCGTGTCTCGATGTAATATCCTACATAGCCACGGGGAGATGAAAGTGCAAATTCCATAACTTACGCCTTCTATACTCAGATCGCGGCGGTTCACACATGCCAATCTCAGACTAGTAGTCGAAGCAGATATAACAAAGCTTTATCGTAATTCGGGGTAACAACATCTTCTTGAGCGCTCGCACATGTGTGTAAAATAAACTTAAGAAAAGATCCTTAAACGTATACGGTATTAAATTATATGGATCTCTGGCTTTGAGTCATCAAACAAGGTTTTTAACAGAGGGACATCTATGGACGCAGGAAGAAAATGCTTAGCAGAAATTGAACACGAGTGTGCTGAGAAATGAGTAGTTTCCGCTTGGCTAGACAGTTGATGTACTTTCTCGGTTGATTAAGGGGGTGAATAAGTGGATTTCTTGACGGATTCAAACACTTAGGAAACCTCATCTTCCTGGACTAAGAGTCACCGCTAACTCTGTAAAAACTAATAAGAACACAAGAACTTGTAGTACCGTCAGTAACTGATAATGACAAAGTGTCGGTAGTGATACCGAAAGCCCGGAACTGAGTCTAGCATTTGCTTAATTGAACTTATTAGCAATTCCTTGTGAATTGCCTATTCTTGGCCACATGAAAAATAATTGTAACTAAGTAACACGACCTCAGTTAATTGTATAAAATACCTATGAAGAAAACTCGATGCAAAGTGATTGGATCGCTTTGGTCTCCAGTTGCGGGGTACGGTTCAACTCAACCCTGAAAGTGCGGGGTACAGTAGCTCGTCCTCCCCCACATTTCCAAACACTCCCTCTAATTTTCGCTTTCTTAATTGAAAGCAAAAGTCATTTTGACTTGCACTTCATTAAATTAATAATTGAGGCATCAAGTGCCCCAGTCTTCACTGCTTCAGCAATCATGTCGAAAGGAAAAGTCACATATGTCACCTACAATGCAGGAATCGATGGGAAACACTTTCACCTAGGAAACCTGGTCCATGACTTCAAAAATCCCAGCTTCTACGACCCTCATGTCGAGAAGGCCTATACCGAGTAACTATACCACCACAGACCCAGACCGGAAGAATATATGAATGTGTATTGAGCTGATTCTCCTTTCATTTAGCATCGAAGATTCTCCTCCAGCCTGGGCTACCTTGACTCCTCTGGGAAACTATGCCTTGACGCTGGGCAAAGGCACCGAGCAAGGCCATGATGCCAGCAACCCTTCTACGACATCCACCGATGAATCAGGAACGCACAGATATCGTGTCGCAGCAGCCGAGAAGACGACCAAAATCGAGATCAAGGAGTAGGTGTTTTGCCAGCCTCCACGCCAGTCTTTTCCATTATCAACTAACGAAACTCACTCGTTCAAGCCTCGAGCAATTCTTTGAAGAAATCACCCTTTCCTCCCCTACAGCCAAGAAGTGGCTCTCCTCGCACCTCTCCGCTGCCGAGCAGCTCGCAAAGAATAAATCCACATCAACTACCGACCGCCGCCGCCGCCCAGAAATTTGGATGCTGACCGGCCTCATCCTGATGCAGCATGCGACATGGATGAGTCTATCCAGCAAAGACACGGGCTACGTGGCAGGGAAGCAAGCGCCGTTCAGCAATCCAGGCAGCATCTCGAGTATTCGTCGCTTGTCGATAAGCGAGAATGTTAAGCCCACGTTTGGGTTCAGAGGTACTAGTGTTGGACAGGAAGAGGAGGCGAAGAAAAGTGTGGAGGGCGCGACGATTTGTGAGACGGGCAAGTATCCCGGGACTAGGGGCTGGGCGGCGCAGTGGCAGAAGGTGGAGTTCCAAGTTGGCGGGCCGGAGAAGTGGGAGGAGGGTGTGAAGGAACTGGTGAAGTTGAAGGAGGGCGTGGCGATTTTGAGGATTAATGAGGATATCTATGCGGAGGATGTGGGTGGGGGTGAGAAGGAGCAGGAGTTTGATGATGCGTACTGGGATGCTTTTATTGATGCTACGGATGACTGACACTTTGTTCAAGGCAACGGAAGTAGGAAGCCTTCAAGTGAACTACACTCATCAGATTATGTCTTTGAGATGCTTAACCACCCAACTTACTACTTTCACTATCTATCCTCCAAATTTGAACCTTGGCAAAATATGCTGGGGATTTTTCTGAGAAGTGACTAAGTACAGAACTTGTATTTCCGGCGTATTAGGTAGGCGAGAGGCTTGGGAGCGAAATACAACTCAACGAAAGTCAAGAATCGTGGAAACATTGTCGAGTCCCTCTAGTATCCCTATTCATAATTCATGATCATCATCCCCAGCAAGCCAAGTAAACCCATGCCAAACATTCCCACCTCCCCCCTAACTATCCTCACCTCAAAGCATCCCCCCTCACCCTATGCCATCCGTGTCTTCACATCAAATGCTCATTAAACCACGTAACAGCCTGTAAAAACGCCTGCTCCTTCGCAAACCTCTCACTCTTCTTACTCACATCACACCGCACGGAGAACCCATGCACAACACCACTGAACAGCGTCATTTGATACGGCTGCTTGGTCTGAAAGAGGAGTTCCTCGGACCGATGCCGTTTCTCGGTTGGGAAGATCTGATCCGTCTCTGCGGCAGCAATGCTAAGCGGTCCATTGATGGCCAAAAGCTCCGATTCATCCACGAAGGAGGGATGAGCGACGAAGCCGACATCAATACCTTTGCCCAATTGCATGAAGCGAATAGTATATTTCGCACCCTAGGTTATCATTATCAATCAGAGTCCGTCCATCTGTCCGTATAGTCGACGGAAAAAAGGAAGAAAGATAGATCAGGGCCACTCACGAAGCAATAGCCCACCGACGCAATTTTTGTGAAACCCTGCTCCTTCAAATACGCAATGCTCTTAGCAACAATGGGATCCACTGCCTCATACGTATGCGGGTTCTTGCCGCCCGTACCCTTGGTCAACCACGCCATCAGATCAAAGTCCTTGGGACGATTCAAGCTCAACGCATCCCCATTGAACAGGTCCGGGACAAGGGTGTAGTAGCCGTTAGCAGCATACTGATCGGCCATCAGCTGCGAGTTCTGCCAGATCCCGATGACATCGGGCAGGAAGAGGATCGCGGTATTGGCGTGGATGCTGCTGCCGGTGGCTTCCGCCACGTACGCTTCAATGCTGTCGAATTTGATGGTTTTGCCGGTTGTTTGGCCCCTGTGCCACGCATGGTGTTAGTTCGAGGGGGCACTGCAGTGGTTGATGAGGAATCATTGAGGTATATAAGAGTAGGAGGCGTGCTTAAGGCTGTGCTACACTTACTCATGCTTGACGCCCACAGTGCAGCAGGTTGAAGGGGGGTTGGATGCCATTGGATTTAACAATTAGAAAGTAATATCTTCTCCTAGAACGTAGTAGAAGAAATGAGTGTATCCCGATTGATGGGTGGGAATTATTCAAGCTTTTTGTGTTCCTCCGCGGGGTACGCAGATGGGGGGCTTCACTGCTTTGTCATGTTGACGTTATCTGGACCAGTACGTTTTCTGTAGCCTTGCGAGGCTTTAAGCTTGGCGTTAAGATCTAAATCCGGCGATGGTTGGTTGAGTGGATCTCACGATACGTGAAGTGCCTGTACCTGTTACCGTAACAGCTCTAGTAGCTTAAATGCTATCGCTGCAACATATCAACATTCAGAATTCAAGGATCTGAGCTTTCATCTGTCCATCTGTCTGACTGTGCAGCCTTGCATGGCGTAATTTCTTGGAATCGATCGGAGCTACAGGTGTAGTGGGGCCTGCGACGGCTGGTTAGGTCAGTACAGTAAATGGGTGTAGACTAAGCGCGCTTCTAATTCAGCTTAGCGCGGATACCCGCATGCAGTGTATGTATCGAGAAATTTGGCAGCCCAGAGCATAAGCATCAAGCCCGCAACTGCAGCTCACAACACATCGCCAACTATGGCAACTAAAGCCCCCATAGTCCGCGTAGGACGTTTCCGTCTTGGCACCAAACAAGTCTTCCTGTACATACCTCCTCTCCCCTCCTCCTGCTCCTTAGAAATTCTTCCTTCCTCATAAAACTAAACCTTTCAGGCCAAACTTCACGCTCACCCTCCTTCGAACACCAGAGCAACCTCCAACATTCGCATCCTTCATCGTCCCCCTGAACCTGAATAAACTCGATATGCGCGACTATCTCTGGAATGCGTATGGGGTACCGGTGATAGGGGTCAGGAGCTATATTCAGCAGCAGAAGGTTCGACAGGATAAACCGGGCGCGAAGAGGATAATGCCAAGGAAATGGTACAGACCGAGGAGCGTGAAGAGGATGTTAGTGGAGATGGAGAAGCCATTTTTGTGGCCAGAGGAGCCGACGAATTATGATTTGTACGTGCTTTGTTTCTTTGGCTATTTCTGCAGATGGGAGTCGGAGATTTTGGCTTTGGAGATGGGGGATTGGTGATTGGGAATCCAGCTAATCTATGGTGCAGATGGGATAAAAAGACATATGATGCAGCGGTTGCAGACAGAGATGCCAACTCGGAGATGTTCCACCAAGACTTCCGGGAAAAGCCAGCGAAGGACCGGGCAAGCATCGCAGCGCAAGCAAAGGATTTACTGAACGGGAACGCGACGTGGAAACAAAATGCCGAGCAGGAGGAATGGGAGGATGTAGGCGAGCCTGTGGAAGTAGAGCAGAATGTTGAGCTGCCGAAGTTGGAGAAGTGATAGACTTTATCGATATCAGCTTATGTATAGGTGCATTGTAAAGATACAAGAGCGAGCATATGTATATTATGTATCAAAATTACATCGGGTACACCAAGGGCTACGACTATCCGGTTTCTTCTATCCAACAGTCCTCTCTTTGAAATTTCAGCACTTCGTTTCCCCAACTCCACCATCCAGCCGTCATATTTCTCGCAAAGACTTCCAGGGCTTCATACGTCACTTTTCTACCCCCTTTCTCATTCCGCTCGTTCCCCATCAGTTCCTCAAACAGACATTTCAAATTCGGTTTCCTAGAATGCAAATCCGGCACTCCCGCCAGCACCCTCCTCTTAACCTCCCCACTCCCTCCTCCACCCCTCCTACCAATCAACAACACTTCCCAAGGTTTCCTCCAGCTCGAATCCAAACGGCAGATAGGCTCACCATCGACCGTCGTCTTGATCCAAATCCACTCTTCAACCAACGTCACATCCTGTTCTTCAAATAAGCCACCAGGACCTAGTACTATTTCGCGAAACACTTCTTTGTTGGTAATCCATATAGCTACGATGCCCGAATCTGTCAGATAGCGAGCGATGGGTATAGAGGAGATCAGATGGCGAACCTCGGAGGTGCCGTAAGAGAGGTTGTAGCTTTTCTTACGGCGGGCTGAGCGGTTGGGCCAGGGTGGATCAAGGAGGATGAGGTCAAATTTTGGGGCGAATACTGCAAAGGTGTCGAGTGTATGGAAGATATCTCCGTTCAAAAATGTTGAGTGTGGAGGGATAGTGACAGTTGAATTATCCTCCCTCAATTCAATTGTCACAGCAATTGAGCTGTGATTGGAAAAGTAGAAATCGCCTTCATGCAAAAGCTGCGTACAAGACCCTGTTATCTCTGTAAGATCATGAACCGATGATTGTTCTTCAGGTACAGCTTCTCTCTTCGGTTTCTTTCTCGGTGGCTCATCTTCTAGCAAAGTCTTATCAATTGCCCTCGGTAAGCACCATTCTCCCTCAAAAGCCCCTCTCAGTTCATTAAGCGCAATGTCCAAGTGTTTATTCAAAAGCAGTTCTTTCAACGAAGGCGCTCCAAATTTAGCTTTTGCTGTAGCAGATTTCGGCTCGAGAGATGGAAATGGATGTTTCAATGGCTCCACTGAAAGTAATCTTCTAGATGTCCCAGAGAGGCCTTGAACGACCTCAATGGACCGAGGGATGTCGATGAGAATAACAGTTGCATCTGCGTTTTGATATAATATACTGGAAGACATGAGCAAATAGCAAAAATATAGGAATAATAGAAATGAGGTAAAGTTGCTAAGGTCGAATGGAAAGATGGGATTAAGGATCGAGATTGAGGAAAAATGGTGCGATCGAATCACGTGAACTTTCATGAGATCGAAACCGACAGACTTCTGTCTGAAGTGTGTCTGTCTAGATATAATTCACTTGGGATCCCCAAAGTAGGAATGTTGAAGCCATTACTTTCCACGGGTAAATAAAAGTCCCTCGGTTTGTATCGGCTCGGAGGATGCAGGGACACAAATTTTGGACGGTCACAATACCCTTTTGCCGAAACCGGGATGCGCTAAATGACGTTCCGCGGTAGTCGCAAAAAGGGACAACTCCATTGATATTTGGCGCATTACAAACATTTCCACTTCTCCACGAACTACCCCACAATCTTTCCAACATCAAGTCCCCTCAGTACCAAGAACTCCTCCCCGATCTCAAGCACAAGGCGGAATGAATACCAAATGACCTCTCCATACTGCCAAAGAAGATAATACTTACGAGCCTCTGGGCGGCAAGGAATGCCCGAGGCCCTTCTCAACAATGCCTCTCCACCCGCGATGCTCAAGGACAGATCAAGAGAGATGGACGCCACTGGGGCCCACGCGACAGAACCGACTATCTGCCCGACAGATAATGATACGATCGCGCCTAAATCCAAGAAACAGCATAAGCAGAGCTTTGATTATATATGGCGGACGGGTGTGGCTGGCGGGCTGGCGGGGAGCGCAGTATGTTTCTTACGAATCTCTGTTAAAGGGCATGGAAGCTGACGTTAGAACGTAGGCCAAAACGATAGTTGCTCCTCTGGACAGAGTCAAAATCCTCTTCCAAGCCTCGAATCCCCAGTTCGCAAAATACACTGGAAGCTGGTTTGGCGTAGTGGCCGCAATGAAAGATATCTACAAAGATGATGGACCACGTGGGCTCTTTCGCGGACATTCGGCAACAATTTTACGTATTTTCCCCTACGCGGGCATCAAATTTCTTGCCTACGAACAAATACGCTCCGCCATAATCCACTCACCAGCGCACGAAACGCCGATCCGACGACTGCTCTCAGGATCCTTAGCAGGCGTCACAAGTGTCTTCTTCACCTACCCCCTTGAAGTAATTCGGGTGCGGCTGGCATTTGAAACAAAACGAGATTCGCGCTCCTCGCTTTCTACAATCTGCAAGAGGATATATAATGAAACCCCTCCTCCCATCAAACCCGTTTCAGGGCCGACTGTAGTAGCAATTACAACAGATGCGATAAACGCCGTTGCGCCTCGAGCTGGCCTGGCCAACTTCTACAGGGGATTTAGCGCGACAGTGCTGGGCATGCTCCCTTACGCCGGAATGTCCTTCCTAACGCACGACACAGCGGGCGATATCCTGCGATATCCACTTCTAGCGCCGTATACCACGCTTCCAAAACCCGACAACTCACCTCCCCACAAACCCCCACCTCTGCGGTCGTGGGCAGAGCTGTTCGCGGGCGGAATCGCAGGACTCGTCTCCCAAACATCGGCGTATCCGTTAGAAGTTATTCGGAGGAGGATGCAGGTTGGAGGTGCGGTGGGCGATGGGCATAGGATGAATATTAGGGAGACGGCTAAGTTGATTCTTAGGGAGAAGGGCGTATTCGGGTTTTGGGTCGGGTTAAGTATTGGGTATGCTAAGATTGTTCCGATGGCTGCCGTGAGCTTTTATGTTTATGAGAGAGGGAAGACATGGTTGGGTATCTAGATTTAGGGTATAAGGAGGGAAGAGAACGGTAGCGAATGACCGGTGTACATATTGCGCCTAGATGGGAGAAATTGGGCACACGTATAGAATCAGACTATTGAATAAAATTATCGAATACGGCCATGTTGTCCCGGGAAGCTACTAATATTCAAGAATAAGTTTTTCCAAGGTGTGAGGTTACCTTTTGGTAATCTGACAGGAATTTGTTGTCCACCCCTAAGACTCGCTACTAGAGAAAGGGCACGCAAGTTTGTCTTGGGTTCCTCTACCAATCCCTGCGAAGATTGCATTGCAAGATAATAGGGACAAGAAAAGATGCATAAAAGATGCTATGACATGCAAACAGACAGTTGAAAATCTAGGACTCGCATATTGATTCGGCTGTAAGTACTCAAGCGCTAGATATGTCAGATTGCATTATGGCTGCGTCTTAGTCCGTTACAACTCAAGAGGAAACTTTCAAGGTATACGGTCAACCAAGTACCCTTCATGCTGCTCGCTCACATGGTTCAGCCGATAAGTGATTTTGACAGGTGAATACTAGGAGATTCTACAGCAAGTTCTGGATTCGCGCGAGAAATCATGTCTTGGAGTATATATCATATTTTTCTTCGATGAATATATTTTCAAGATACACTCCACACTTCTCTGCGGACTCGCGAGTTACGTCTAGCTACTCATTCAAGCGAGAAAACATGTAAACAATAATATCGGTTACTCCACGTGACGTGCTCAAACTTTCCTTCTGATCAAGTGAGGTAGTTCATCTTTCATTTCTCGTTACATGCAAGATAGAATTCTGAATTCTTTTATTTCGTAAGTTAGAGGGAACTGATAGAGTCTAATTCCTTATTAGGAAGGTAATCATCACATTACATAATCAGTATCCATCCCACTGTACTGTAGGTACCTTATCCATAATGACTTGTTCGCTACAACAAATTATCTTTCCTACTTCTTATCTACCAAATTAATTCAAAACATTATTACAATAAGAATAACCTGAAAATGATCATTATTCCTCAACCGGTTATAGAACGTGCGCAAGCCGCATACCAAGAAAGCTCAGCAGCACCAAAGCTCCACGGTATCAGAGCCGTCCTCCTCATCCCCGGTCGAGGCGATCCAATCAAGAATGGCACCCTCATCATCCACGAGACGCAAATCGCCTGGGCAGGACCACACTCTTCCCTGCCAGTAAAGTACAGCGCCGTCCCCTTCACTCGTGTGCAGACGATCATGCCGGGCCTCTGGGACTGTCACGTGCACTATCTCGGCATGGGTCCCGCAGGCCTCTCAGGCTTCGCGGAGATCGTCAGCACGCCAGCTGCCCTGGCCGCTGCTCGCGTGGTGAAGGATCTGGAGCGGACTCTGCTGGCGGGCTACACGTCGGTGCGCGAGCTGGCCGGATACGCAGGCGAGATGTCGCCGGCGATCGAGGACGGCACGATCATCGGACCGAACGTGTACTCGAGCATAGGCATCATGAGCATGACGGCGGGCCATGGCGATATCCATAATCTACCCATCGAGACGGTGCTTGATGCCTGTGCGAAGCGAATGATTCCCTTTGCGGTGTGTGATGGTGTGCCGGACTGCATCAGGAGTGTGCGACTCATGATCCGGCGCGGAGCGAAAGTCATCAAGATTTGTGCTACGGGAGGCGTGTACAGTCTAATTGACTCCCCGGAAGCGGCTCAGTTCTCACCAGATGAGTTAAAAGCAATCGTCGAGGAAGCGGCGCGAGCTAAGCGCGTCGTAGCCGCTCACTGCCATGGGAAGGATGGAATCATCAACGCCCTGAACGCGGGAGTGAGAAGCATCGAGCATGGGAGCTATCTAGACGAAGAGTGCGTTGCGCTCATGAAGGAGAAAGGAGCTATTCTGGTCGCGACCTCGTTGGTGGTTGAAGGCGGCATGGAACATCTCGAGGACATCCCACCTATCAATCGCGCAAAGATGATTCAGACGGCAGCTGTGCACCGTAGAGCATACAAGCTCGCTGTAAAGAGCGGCGTCAAGATCGCACTAGGAACGGATCAAGCGGCCAGCGTACCCGGAACGTATAACTCGCATGGCTGGAATGGAAAGGAATTGGCATATGCCATGGAAGCCGGCATGTCACCTTTGCAGGCCATCGAGGCCGGCACGGCTATGGGTCCAGAGACTTTAGGGGAGAACTTCGCGAAGACGAGTGGGCAGTTGAGAGAAGGGTGGGATGCGGATGTCATTGCGGTTGACGGTAACCCATTGGACCATATTGAGCTGTTGGCTGATGGAGGGAAACATGTCACGCATGTGTGGAAGGGTGGGAAGTTGTTCAAATCGCCATCAAAGTGAGGTAGTTGATTTTTTTCAAGCTTGTTTGTACAGAGGCAGGCTACTACTGGATATTCTAGACTATATACTTATCTGCTATAGGATCTAGCACTTGGGGAAAAAATGAAAAATGTAAATTCAAATAGGCACACCATTAGTCAGCAATAGTAACCAAGAATATCAGAGACATATCAAACTTGAGAACTCAGATTATGGGTCGTGGCGTAAGCAGACTTGTAAAAGACTGCTACCATTCTTACTGGAGTGCGAAAGTCCTCACACAGCAAAATGAACAACCTCACAGCCGAAATAGCCTGAACTCCCCTTTTAAAAAGAAACTTGCGTAGAGAGAAAAAGTCATTATCACGAGATGTATCAAGCATTCTGATACTTCCATGCGCTGCCCGCGAGATCAAATGTATATAGTATCGTAGGTAGCATATCCGAGACCGACAGAAAATTCTAGCCGACAAGCATCTACCAGATCAACTCCCCTTCCAAGAAATCCCCAGATTTCCCCTAGAAAAACAAATCACAGCTGCCGACCATACCAAGTAAATAAAACAGACTTGTCCTTTCCAAAAGAATTCCAATCAATAACAAACACGCATGCGCATTCCATGTAATAAATCACCGACGCGAAAAACATCTCGCCTTCCGCTATACTGGAAAGTCTCCGCCCCATCTCCCCTTTATAAATCCAAATACGCCATTTGCCAACCATCGAGGGGCGGACCGACTTGGTAGGCAAGTTGGTTTCAGGGCAAACTCAACTTTGGAGAAATTGGGTATAAGGATAACGACAACACGACGCGAAAAACGGGTTAAATCACGTTTGTATTCTAGAACCTCATGTTTATGGGCTTCTAGTTGAGTTTTGAATTTTTTTCTTCTTCTGTGTTTTTAAAATAATGACTTTAGTTTTGTTTTTTTGGTGGAGGGGAAAAGGAGAGCTAAGCGAGGGGGTTTTGTGGGCCGAGGATGAAACGAAATCGAAATGCTTAGGCGAGATATCAGATGGGGTAAGTTGTGTCTGCCTGAAAAGGTTTTTGGGGGTAAAATTGGGACTTTAGATGATAGGGTCTCTGTCCTGGGAGCTAACTTATCACGCGATATACTCGTAGCTCTTCGAGCTGCAAATGTAGTTTGGTGGAAGAAGGTATATATGGAAAGGAAAACGCCGAGGAAACAAATACATGAGCATTGCAGAGTATTATACCGTTCATAGCGAGGATCCTGCGCAACGAGTTCTTCTAACACCACCATATGAGAAAGCCAAAGTCTTGGTAATTTGGTAAACATCGTGTGAAGAAAAACTAGATAAACTAGACCATTATGTGTGGCTTTTTGTACGGTATTTACATAATGCGAACGCCGTCTTCATGAAAAGGGTCATCCATCCCCGACCCGTCTATCCCAAATCCAAAATAGCATTCGGTATCTCCCTGCTTATATATATATCTCTCCAATCAATAATCCACTGCGCTTCCCCTCCCCTTTCAGTAGGCGTGCCACAAAATTTAATCAATCACTTGCCCGAGACGGGAATCAAATAGTCAAAGAATGACAGATGATTGATTAAACGCCAAGAGCGGCGTTGAATGCGTCGGCGGATGCTTGGCCACTTGTGGCAGCTAGTGGTGGTATTAGTTTCACGAGAGTCGATAGATCAGAGAGAAGGGAACATACCAGCTGCAGCTTGAGCCGTAGTGCAAGCCGCCAATGTTGCGGCATCGGCCTTGCACTTGCTACCTAGCTGTTGGCAAATGAAATCACTGATGACCTTGATGTTCAACGCAGATCCGTGGTTGAAGTCGACGTTGTTGACAGCTTGGAAGCTGGCTTGTGTGCGTCCATCGAGGCCTACAGCGAATTTGACGGCTGGGTTGGAGCAAGATCCGAAGTTGAGAGTTTGTCTGCGCATCTTCTTTGCAGAGGCTGCTGCATTGCAAGCGGTTTCTTGGGTACCACAGTCAGAAACAGAGCCGGTGAGAGCACCACTGTTGACAGCGTTTGAGCATGCGTTGTTCTGGACTGAGCAGGAGCGTTGGAGAGCGGCGCCGATGTTAACGAATGTGTCGCCGTTAACGGAGAATGGGCGGGAGCCAGTTGATTTAATGACGGCTGGAGCGGCACCACCGAGGGTTCCGGTGAAGGTTTGAACGTTGGCTAATGGTTGTTAGTTTATGGTACTGGAAAACGTTGGAAGGGGAATCATACTACCAGCGGCAGCATCAACAGCGGCCGAGGCAGCGGTAGCGGTCGCTGGAGTAGCGACGGCAGCGGCATCGACCTGCTGAGGTGTTAGTGTCCTATATATAAGACCATCAAGAGCGAATTAAAAGAAAAACATACAGTGGTTGTAGCTGTGACGGCGGCATCGCAAGCTGCACTGGTCCCAGCGGCGGTAACAGCTGGGGTCGCAATATCTGCTGGGCTGGCAACAACTGCTGCTGCTGCAGGAGTTGCTACTGCGGCCGAGACTCCTTTTACTGCGGCGCTAATTTCGGCCTCAGTCGCATCATTGACCAAAAGGTTCTGGCTGAAGATGCAACCCTCGGCGTCATTTGCAGTATCACAAGTGTTACCGGCACCTGTTGGGTCGCCGATCTGACGTTGTTAGATAGGTTATCAAAAGGCTAGTATAGAGCTTACCGTGCCAGGAGTAAAGGTTCCGGACTGCAAAGCATCAACAGGGTTACCACCAACGCTGGCGATTTGTTGAGCAAGAGCAAGAACGATAGCCTTGTTACCGGCGGCGGCACCAGTCGAAGCAGGATCCTGATGCTGTGAGATGGCGGCGACCTCTGCATTAACTGCAGTCTCGGTGCAAGTAGCACTCTTCAATCCAACGGACGCGGTATTTCTCTCCAAGGCAGCAAAAATCAGCGCGTTAACTTGACCCTGAACATCCCCAGCAGCTTTGGCATTGGTAAAAGCTTGGTCGGCAGTAGCCTGATGGAGACAGTCCAGGTTGGTAATGGTTCCTGCACCCTTCGCAGCGGCAGCGCTACCCAAAAGGCCGAACACTGGGTCCACAATCTTAGCCGGATTGTTGAGATTCAGACTTGTTCGGACGCTGGCGAGAATTTTGGCGTGGGATTGTTCTTGCGGAACTTCTCTTCGCATCTTGGCCGGTGCAGCGGAGGTAAGGCTCAAGGCCGCGAGCAGGATGGTTGCAGTCTCGTACTTCATGATTGCGGTGGCTAGAGCAAGGGGGCAACTGGAAGAAAGAAGGTCGATAAAAAATATAAACAGTTAAAGAAGGGCCGGCCTAATCGAGATTTGAAGAAGTAACAACTGTAAAGAGTGTGAGAAGAGGAAGTTCACAGAACTGGGAAGATAAAGAATGTAAAGGGAAGTGGAATAGACTGAATAATGCGATGAGGAAAAGAAACAGCAGTACGAAGTGGAAGAAGACATCTTATAGCTGGAATGATAGCTGTTGATATGTGGATCAAACCTTTGCCAAGCGTAGGGTCTCACATCTCTCGAGAACATGGCGTTTCTTAACCGCTCGTGCAGCCGAAATCTGAGCGGCTGGACCCACTGAGCGCACATTTCCAACCTGCCGGCCAGGCTTCAATTATGCTTGAGCGCGTCTACAGCTGCCGTAGCCACTCAGTGCGCCACACATAAGTCGAAAAGGGACGAGTTCCGCCAAAATGGGAAGATAGATCCTAGCCCTGACACCAGAATTGATCAACTATTGAGTATCAGATGGTCTCAGGCATCAGATGAGAGGAGGCTCGTCCACGGTAGAGAAGTGTCTGGGATGTTGTCGATTGGTGGCCTTTCATCTTCCCGTCCCATAGACAGCCCGTTGAGATGATCAAATCGGTTGAACGGGCTGTTCATGGGACGGATGTCGTCTCAAAGTGGAAATCTAGTTTGAGGTTTGTAGGCGAGCTTGTAGGAGACGCTTGTTTTGACACACGCACGTGACCAATTCAGGGGTAAATCGTCGGATCTCAGAGCCTATTTTGACGAGCCCGAGCAAGCATGAAGGGCAAGGGCTCCTGAAAAGACAACACGCTCCATCCCCCATTATTCACAACGGCCTCAAAGCTGCCGTCGTTCATCTGATGTTTCTCTGGACTCCAATAATCCATCATTTCGTCCTTCGATATTGGAAGGAAAAGACGGCTCGGTATCGCGACCCGCATTTCTTGTACTTGGGGAGGGAATCTACTACAGTAGTAAGACCCGCTTCTTGGAAATGAGTGTGCTCGTATTGTCATTTGAAGGCTTATTCTTGCGACTTCGTAGCGGACATCATCCATTTCTTGCTATATAATAGATTGATATAAGTTGTTTCGCAGTCCCGCTGTCAGATTAAACTTTGAGCAGCACTTGGCGCTAGAAGCACAAGCATTTTCTTCTATTTTCAGCTGAAATGATCAATTTAGAATGAATTCATATTGATGCATATCTTGTATGGTGACTCCACTATCAATTTGCATAACTATCGATAGTGTAAAAGGAGGATGAATAATAGGTCCCCAGTTTAACTTGTCGGCATAAGAGAATAATCTTAATTTTCATCTTAAAGCATAATTTCTTGGACGGATGTGCGAACTTCCCAGATATAGGATACAAATACAGAAGCGTCGTTCAATCCTAGACCTTTTGAGTCTGCACAAACGTTTCCTGGATATCTCTCAGAGTAGTTTATATTTTGTAGACGTCATCGTGGCTGTATTTGTGCACATGTATGTGTGGGGATACGATGTACCGAATACTCTTGGTACCAAAGCACACTTTGTCCAGGGCATATAGCTCGGAAGCCAGCAAGCTTTGCAAGATTGCTGCAAATGGATTTGCAAAATCGGTCGTGGCATTCTCTTCTTCATCGCTATGGCAACTACGACAAAATTAATTGTATCAAAAATTACAGGCGTCAACCATCAATGTACAAATTGTACAACAGTACTATTAGTATGATTTTAATTGCCTGTGAAGTGTGCCGCTTTCAAGAAATCCAAGACAGATATCAAGATGTTCTACACATGCATATGGTTTCCAGCGGCTGGTGCCGACTTGAAAAATGTATGTGAGTAACCAATTCTTGAAGCTCAAACAATTTTTGTGAATTGATCTGACCATAATGTTGCGCACATGGAAATTGGGGTATCTCCAGGAAGCGTGTTCACTAGGCAGAATTTTCTCGTCGCACTTACTCCTTATGAGATGAAAATTTACCCAAGGTAGGGACCTTGAGTACTATAGCTAAGCCGTAGCAACATCGTGATTGCTATAATCGCAGATCTAGATACTATGACGTTACAAGCGATGAAGTAACTCCTTCCCTTTTGCAACTTACTTGAATCCTCTCGTACACTTACACTCTCAATGATTGAAAGACTTACCCAGGTTATCCGAAACGTAAAATATCTCTTCGAAGGCAATAGAGTCATAGACGTATCGATAATATCGTTGTTATAAACATGGCATCGTACTACGCTCTGCTTGGGGTACTAAACGATCAGCGTGGCTTGTTGAGTAGAGCGCTTACGGAGGTGAGCCTTTGCCACCTAGCTCTTGGCCAAAGACCAACACATCCAGGCTGCAAGGTTGTTTCAAGACGGAGACTATCCAGCTTGTATAGAACTCGCGACCAAGGCAAATCTACTTCATGGAACTAATGGATACTATGAGTCACAATTTACTCTCATACGAGCAATGTGTAAACCGGAGGGATTGGACTCACGCATGGAAGTATTATCAGCCAAGGGAAAATTCGTGAAATTGATGAAAAGAGCAAAGCGTGGCGCAGTTTCTAAAGATAATGACAATGGCAAAGACTCGGTGTGGATGGAGACGATAATTTTCATCACAGAGAGAGCATGCTTTCATCTCGGGGGTCGCGACCACAACGAGCCAACCCTATTCATGAATGAGAGTATCAAGGACCAGATAAAGAAGAAACAAATGAAAGAGCTAGCACTATCTCTTCTGGAAACACATGATATGATGTTCAAGATTGCGAAGGACCTCGTGCCAGAGGCGGTGGTGGTATGGGAGGCTGACCTCATGAGTCATTTTGTCAAGATGGCTCTTAAGGGAGAAGATCAGCTTGGGGTGAAAACCGAGAGAGATAATCTAGATGAGTCCAGCATCAATGAGTCTCAGCCAGGTGTAGACAATTTGGAGTCTAGAGGCCGGGCTTGCAATGAAAATGCTTCTCAAAGCCAAGCAAATCTTCCAGATGTTCCAGAACCGCCAGAACGGTGGATCGATCCAACACCCTCATTCGCTTCTCAACAATATGGGCAGCCACAGCCGCAGTTCGAAAATGCAGAAGATTCTGGTCACTTTCATAGTATGGAGTTCACTCCAACAGAAGTTGCTCGATATGGTGTAGCGCGGGAGAACAAGACCAGAGGGACTGGCAATGGCCAACTCCTCACAGGTATGGAAAGGGGATACATGGGAGGTCTGCAGGACTCTAGCCAGACTTATCATCTCAACTCGACACAGCTTCCTAGGATCCCGTCCTCGTTCACCGAGAAGCAACCAATCGCTCCGGAAAACAACAAAATCCCATCGCCAACAGCTTTAGCGGACGATAACACGCCATGGCTCAACAGTCAGAGCATCTCCGGGCTGACCACTCCGTCGAAGCCTGTATTGGCTCCATCGCCGTTGGCAGGAAGCCATGATACTAGCCCATCGATGCCCTTAGGACTTTCTGTGTCACCAAACATGCCTCCTGCCTCTCATACAGAAATACACCATGGTTCCCACAGCAATCTGGAAATCGCGGCTGTTTTGAGATCCCAAATCCAAGTAGCTGCTCGTCGTAAGCGCCAACGAATTCCTGCACCCGACGACCCGGATGAACCTGAAAAGGTGCATAAACGTTCTCGCAGTGATGAGGCAGTTACCCCGTCCCTGAACGGAGAGAATTCAGAGGCAGAGGGGCAATGATACTGCAGAAGGGAGCTTGCCAGCTGGCATTGGGGGGATGGTTCAGCCGGGCTGATGAGGATGAGTAGGCTGATGAATGAGTTTGATAAGATAGAGTGCGCAGAGTAGAAATTAACAGGAGGCATATACAGCGCAGAGGATTGATAGTGATGACGCTCGTGATGAGGGTGATTTTCATTCTTTCCATTGCGCTGTGGAGATGTAGAGCGAAGGAACCGAATGATATACCAAGGGCATTATCAATTCCCTTATGGTACTTCTAAATTGAAAGTGTCTTATAGATCAGCATGATCAGCATGCATGCATGCTCTCGTTGAATGCGAGATACAAGAAAGGATATGGTGGATATCCACCGACCTCCCATACTTATTGACCTAGTGCTGATATAAATTACATTAGCACGCCTCTACTTGTAAGTGAGAACATGAGAACTACACAACCAAGAGGAGGTTGGAATGCTCAGCTCAGATCATCAGCAGGAGGATCGATCGTATAGCAAACTCTACTCTCTCCTCGCTTGCCTTAACTTCTGCCATTCGTTGGAATCGAAGATAGATAAAGGACCGGAAAGTGTCACGGCAGTGAGTGTAAGAATTCTCTCGGATTGCATCGTCCTATTGAGCATCTGATGCGCGAGAGACCGTCGTTACAAAATTAAACTCACGGACAAAACGAAGTACTGTATGAGCAAAATTACAAAGTTTTGAGAATTGTTTGAAAAAGGTGGGCCATGCCAGTCCAATACTGTAACAAATCCTCAGACTGCAGAGTAAGCGATCGGAATGATCGAAAATGACTTTGATCCAGTGAATATCGGTGACCTCTATCTTGGTTAGGATTGGATTCATTGTAACTTGAAGTATGATAATTTGGTAGGTAGGTAGGATTCCTTTAGATGCTGGATCGCGATCGTCTGACATGTTGCTTCACCACTGTAATTCTGCGAGCTCTATTATTCGCTACTAATTCTATCTAGTGCATGGAGAGACGCGCTAACCCAGCATGGGTTAGCTTCTACAAATGGAAATACTATATAGTTCTTGCGACCTGGCACCTCTTTCGTACAAATACAGACAAATGAAAAAAGTATTAAGTGCCAAGTGGCATACAGAACTCCCCTATTTGCGCCTTTTGAACCTCCTTCCGTGATTTTGTATTCTGTTTTGCAGTCTTGCAGCCTTAATAAGCTCTCTATGTCCTTCTGCCTGTCATTCTGTAGCCTTAGCTCTCGTCCGAGTCGTCGTCCTCATCCCCTACGGCGAACTGTTGTGCTCTATATATTCTGAATTGATCTATTAGACCCGTATGGGCCATGAATCTCGTCTGACATGTGCGGAGATATTTGGATGGAACAGTTCCGTGACTGGTTTGCTATCACGCCTCTAATTGTTATGAAATCACGACCAGAGACCCCCTTTATTACTTTGATTTTGCTCCTGTCTACGTCTACGACATGTTCCGTATTGTAAGAAATATTGCTGGCAACTTCTTGTTATTTTGATATTTTATGGACCTTATCTTTGTGACTAAATCCCTGCCCGAGGCCTAGCGCAAACTTTTTTCGGCCTCGTTATTTCAGACTTCGCAAGCATTTTCCCTAGATCAGGCTTGGAGATGGTGAAAGACGAGGAGCTGGTTGAGCTCTCTTTCTCCCAGTACTGGGACGAAAGATACAAAGCCCAACAAAACGGAGAAGAAGAGCTAGAGTCATTTGAATGGTTTCGAAAATTTGCAAAGCTAAAACCTTTCTTCGACAAACATCTCCCATCCCCTCCATCTGGATTGGAGGCCCATATACTACACCTGGGATGCGGCAACAGTGTAGGCAACAGTGTACCTTTCCCACTTCAATTCCATTCCCATTTCGCCTTCTGCTGTTGCTTTCCCCATCTGAACGCTACAACTAACGAATGTGTCGCAGACGTTGACGGCAGATCTGCATGGCCTCGGATACCCGAATCAGACGAGTGTGGACTTCTCCCAAGTAGTCATCGACGCCATGAAATCTAAATACGCGCAACTCGACACGCGGTGGATTGTAATGGATGTGCGCGCGCTCGATCTTCCTGACGCATCAGTGGATATCGCAATCGATAAGGGAACACTCGACGCCTTCATACATGGCTCCTTATGGGATCCCCCAGACGATGTTCGTACGAATGTTGGGAGATATGTTGACGAGGTTGCCAGAGTGCTGCGGCCTGGCAGGTCGTGGTTGTACATCACTTATCGGCAGCCACATTTTATGAAGCTCTTCCTCACTAGGGAGAAAATGTGGGATCTGTCAATCGAGACTCTGATGGATCCTGATGGGGCTGGTGGATTCGAATACTTTGGATATGTTATGCGAAAACGTGATGGAGACGAGAAGCCAGACTCGAGCCGGGATTCTGAGGAAGTACAGTAACTTGGTTCAACGACTGAGGACACAAGTTCTCAAATCTCAAGTGTTGTTGATGAAAAAGCTTGATGGAAAAGCTACCGAGACAGCCTCGCCAGCTCGGGGAGATCTCTAAGTTTCCTGTCAATGATTTTTCTTTTTCTTCGTTCAAGAACAACAAAATCACTGCTCAAGGGGTCAAGCTGGCCAGCCGAGGCTATTTCACTCTACTTTCCATTTCTATCTACGCTGCTCAAGATGTGCAGTCCGAGTGTCTTCGCGAGAAGCTCTTCTAGCGATGGCTAGTTTCTATCTCAAAATTTTAGACGTTTGTTCTCAGTTATCATAATTTGTTCGACACATTTTCCCTTCCAAGCATATCGCTTGTCCATATGAAAAGTAGAGGGTTTTTCCCTCTTCTTCTTTTAATCGCAAATTCCCTCCTCGCACTTTGCTTAATCGTTCACAGCAAGGACTCTCTTAGAACATCTATGCTAAGCATATTTTCTTTTCTCGATTACTTTTATTCGTCCTAGAGAGGTTTGAAAAGCGGCCAAAGCTACTTTTCCAATCAAGCTCATCCGGCGCCCCTCAGATGTGTTGATAGTAATATAAAGCTGTTAAAAGATATAGTTTCCGGCGTTCAAGCTTAAAGTCTTATCAAGTTGATGCACTGTTCGGTCTCGCGAAGCTTTTGTAGGCCATCTCTATGCTGAACATGTGTTCAAGTATTTAGAATTCGGATATCGTTCAGTTTGCCATGGATGGGTATTCAGTATAGATGTCGGTGGCACATCCATAATTCAAGCTCCAAACAATTAGAGAGCATACCTGAATGCAAGAAATACCTGGTGGTGGTGGTATATGGCATTAAAGTAGGGGCAACGCACGTAGGCCAGATATTGTCAGATCCTGCTTTATATCTTTAATATCCATCAACTATGGAGTTTTACGGTTATTTAATTACTGGAACCCTCAGTATCTACTCGTCCAGTTCTGAGCTGAGATGCCAAAACTGGATGCTCTATCAAACCAAACGATGTTCCAAACACAAAGGACATATCAGGGTACAAGGGGATCCTCAAATATAATGCTTAACCTTCGAGTTAAATAGCATTGAAGGAGTATGTTCTTGTCGTTTTGCGCAAATACACTAATTTTAATTTTAACGGGATGGACACTCCAACTTACAGCTCATAAAACAAGTGCCACAAGGCTATTATTGTTTTTGGGATTCAATTTCAAGGTCGCGAATGGACTTTTCGAAGTTCAACTGAATTAGGATGTATCAGGCAGCTATTAATTGAATTTTCAAGTTTGGGTGAATTGAAAATTCGGCAGGTAAATAAGACAGAAATTTAAAGCTTGTGATGCTGTGTTTGAATGTGACCATTACTGTTCAACGCTTCGCCCATCAATGATTCGGGGTCATGGTTACGGTCACGATTCATGGCTCTGCTATGTCCAGCCCCAGTAGATAACCACCAGGCATTTTAGTTGGTTAGGTGCTTGAGTTCGCCCAATAAATATCTTTGAACTAGGCTTTCTACTCGGCTCTCCCGTAATCTGGTTTTGAGAGGTAATAAAGCGACCATGCTTCCGAGGTGTCCGAATTCAAGAGCAGGTCTGTGCCACATGACGATGTCGAGATGTACAGTATGTAACATGAAACCACACATTGAACATAAATACCTTCTTCCATGAACCCTACTCACACATCAAACAATATATTCCTCATAACAATAAACACTTCAAAGTCATGCAACTACCTTCCGCTAATCGTTTAAAGCTGCACGGGTCCACACAAGCACCCCTCGGCAACAACGCCACAACACTCTAGCCCAGCCCATTTGGTGCTGGGCACGGCAGGTTAGCACCAACGCCAGCCATGTCGAGACCGCTCTGTATATTCACAATGCGAACACTATTCGAAGCAGACAAACAGGTATGTCAGGAGTGTCTAAATTCCGTGCCCTGAGCGACAAGGCGACGCGAGGCATTCGATCCCAATATGCACGTCCTCTAGCACCGCGACTGCGATCGCGACACCTCGTCCTCACGGTCCTCCTCATCATCTGCCTCTATTTCTACTATTCCGGCGTCGATAGACCGACTTCCGTTGCCGCCGTGAGCCAAAGCCAAAGACCATATCAGATCCAAGCCAGGTTTCCAAAGGAATCTGCGGACGCGAAGAGCCTACGATTAAAGCGGCGGGGTCAAGTCACGGATGCGTTCAAGCATGCGTGGAAGGGATATACCCACTATGCATGGATGCACGATGAGATGACGCCGGTGAGCGGGAAACATAAAGATCCGTTTGTGGGGTGGGCGGCGACGCTGGTGGACTCGTTGGATAGTCTGTATATAATGGGCATGGACAAGCTATTCGCGGAGGCTCTGGAGGCGTTGGAGGAGATTGACTTCTCCAAACCAAAGGCCGCCAAGGTTCCTGTGTTTGAGGTTACGATACGATACTTGGGTGGTCTGTTAGGTGCTTGGGATGTCAGTGATCGTAAATATCCTGTCCTTTTGCAGAAGGCTACGCAGCTAGGAGACTTTCTCCATAAAGCGTTTGAGTGGGTACTCCCATTCATTGCATTTCCTTTCCACTTCGAGATCTTTACGAACATGAATCAGTTCCGTGGACATGTCCGATCTCATAAATCCATGACCAGCTCTGCCCGTGTTATAATCCCGTGTCGCCTGCCTTTACGCGAGAAGTAATGCTAATTTGGAAGTCTGTTGCAGCACCGAGAGTGGCCTTCCAGTCCCGTACTACTGGTGGAACAACAGCACTTCGGGGAGGCTGGCAGGAGAGGATAATGTCATCATGGCACAAGTTGCAAGCTTGAGCCTGGAGTTCATTCGTTTGAGTCAAGCCACTGGGGATCCCAAATACGCTTCCAAGATCCAGATCGTCACTGATCAACTTGCTTCTACACAAAACCTCACTGCTTTGCCTGGAATGTGGCCCATGCTGGCAAATTGCTCCGGGACGCAATTGTCTTTCCAAGACAAGAGGTTCTCGCTAGGGGTTCTTGCAGGTGAGATGACCTTTTCTTTCCCTACTCATTCGTTATGCTCGATCACCAGTAATAATATTGGAATTTTGTCTGTGGCAGATTCGGCTTTCGAGTACTTACCCAAAACCCATCTCCTCAATCATCGAAACTCCGATCAGTACATGAACATGTACCGCACAGCCCTGGACGCCTTCAGCAAACACATCTTCTTCCGGCCCAACGTTCCAGGCAACCCAGACCTGCTCATGACCGGCACCCTGGACATGTTCCAGGACCCACCGCAGCTCGAGGGCCAGTTCCAGCACCTATCCTGCTTCGTCGGCGGCATGGTCGCCCTCGGCTCCCGCATCAGCAACTCGGCAGACGAGCTCCAGACCGCAGCGAAGCTCACCGACGCCTGCGTCTGGGGCTACGATAACACGCTCTCGGGCATCATGCCCGACTTCTCCCACGTCGAAGTCTGCCAGGATCCCACTGCCTGCGTCTGGACCGGTGCTGCTGCTGCTGCTGCTCACGACGGCACCGGCTATCAAAGCATCGATGATCCCTCCTACCAGCTTCGTCCCGAGGCCGTCGAGTCCGTGTTCATCATGTATCGTCTAACGGCCGACCCGATCTGGGTGGAGAAGGGCTGGAAGATGTTCGCAGCCATCGAGAAGCAGACGCGGACATATCTGGCGCATGCGCGCATCGCGAACGTCATGGAGCGGTTTCCTACTCATGTGGATTCGATGGAGAGTTTTTGGCTCGCGGAGACGCTGAAGTACTTTTATCTGCTGTTTAGCGAACCGGAGTTGGTCAGTTTGGATGAATTTGTTTTTAATACTGAAGCGCATCCTTTTAGGTGGTCTGAGTGATTGATGAGGAGGGGAGTGATGATTGGTTTTGTTGTAGAGGATTAGCTTGCGTCAAGTTGCTTGTTCTTGGTTTTGTTCTTGGTCTGGTTGGATATAGGGTTGGTTGGTTGGTTGGTTGTATTTAATATAATTCTACTACATATAATACAATACAATACAATACACACTTCTCATCACCAAGCAAGCACTCTCCTCTCCTCTCCTTCCCTCCCCCCCCCCCCCCCCCTCCCCACCAAACTCTACCACGACCTCCATTCCTACCAATACAAGCAGATAAACCCATCCACCCCCTCATACGATCATACAAAAACCCCCTCCTTAAACCAATCAGTATCCCAAAAGCTTCCTCCTCTCCTCTCCTCTCCTCTCCTCTCTTAAGATCCAAAATATTTTCGACTCCTCTACACAGGAGAAAAACATACACATACGCATGTATATATATAAATAAATTAATTAATAAGGCTGGAGGCTACTACTATGGCTAGCTACTAACTAATACGATATGATACTGTACACGAGATGCTTGTAAATCTTAAATTTGAAGTTCGTTAGTAGTTACTAATACGGTATATATTTTGAGTCTTACATCTTTCTATCCATTCAGCAATTTACTTTATTGAATTTCATGATTCATCCGCATTACAAACCAGTACTTATATCCATACTCATCTCCCCTCCCCCACTAGCTTCCCGAAAAATAAGGACACGAAAATGTGATCTTGAAGTATACTATAGTAGCTACGTCACTGAGCTAGTAGTCGTGAGCGAGTATGGATATGTACATGTTTTATGTCCTTAGGTAGTCAGTCTATGGTAGAGGATTTCGAGGATTTAGAGCACACTAACACAACACAACACACAGCACATACACACAGTAACACGAATTGAAAAATGAAATAAAACTCTGAAAGGGAAAAGAAAGCAAAGGAAAGAAAAAAGATGAATCGTCTTGTGAAAGGCATGGTTGTTCGTTTTACATTTCACATTTTACATTTTTTTGGCGTTTACTGTTTGTTTACTTTGTTACAGTATCTGTTAAATGTTAAATGTCTGTCAACTGCTTCTGGCCTTTCTTAAATATCCTACCTATCGTACATACACATGCATATTTACTAAACGTTTTTTACATTCAAGGTCGATAGATAGATAGTTAATTCCTCGCACATCACACTAAGAGGAAGAGGAGGATGGACGGGAGGAAGGAAGAAGTATCAGATACTGAATGACCACAGGACAGAGGCAAGGTAAAAAAAATCTTTACGGTTATAGGATAAAAACATCGAAAAAAAAAAGGTTATATTTGCTATGGTATCGGAAAACCTTTCCCCCCGGACACCAATTACTTTATCCATCCCAAGCATACATACATACGATACATACACATGAATCATTCGGGGGCACAAAAAAAAAGTTCTAAACTTCAACTAAGAAAAAGGGTTTAGAGGAAAAAAGTGACGCGTGCGCGTCGTCGTAGCCGTGACTGCAGAGAGACCTTCCTTCTGTCTCTCTCTCTCTTTCCCCAGCTCCTTGGAACAGGGGAGTTGAAGAGAAGAGAGAGAGGGGGGGACAAAGAAGGTGCGACTGGTGCATCGAGGGTAGTTAATTACACACACATGAGATAGCGACACAAGAGACATTTCATTCACTAGGAAAAATCAAGTATCCAGGACAAAACTCTTTTTAGTATACATGGGAAAAGAGAAATGAATGGATAGATTGGGCTTCCCCCGTGCGACAAGAGACAAAAATGCGTGAGCGAATTCGTCTAGTCGTCCTCCTCGGCCTCGGTGGCCTTGGGGGTGAGATGCCATCTGTTGCCTCCTTGCTCGTCCTTCTCGTGGGCAATAGCGACCTTGCTGAGATGGGACAGGATGTTCTCCATCTGGGTATCGGCGCGGCTGCGCTTGGCACGTCCGAGGTTGTCCAACCAGCTCATGCGGTTCATCAGGAAGTAGACGATGGCGATGACGATGGAGACACCGATGGAGTAACCCCAAACGATGACGACGGTGACGATGCTGGTGCGGCCGTCCGTGGACAGGAGGGCGTTGTTGGTGATTGGGTCAGAGGGCTCGCCAGCTCCACCGCACAACCAGCCGAAGACGGTGAACAGGGTGGAGAGGACATCGACACCGAGAATGGCGCCGACGAGTTGCCATGAGGGCCAGGTCTCGCCACCACGGGTGACGAAGATGAGCCAGTTCTCAGTGAGGGAGACCTCGAGGAAGAGTATGCCTTGAATGGAGCCGAAGTTGTTGATGATACCACCGTTGGGGAGGAACATGGCGCCGCGGATGATCCAGGTGCCGAGGGCAAGAAGAACACCAAGGACGACGGAGATGATCCAGATCTTGGGGAGTTGCCACTCGACAGGGCGTTGTTCGAAGTGAGCGTTGTCGTAGGCGACGGCAATAGTGGCCAAATCAGCGAAGAGGGCAAGGAAGACAATAAGCTCTACGCGGATAGTCTCGTTGATGATGATCATGGAGGTAACCAGGTAGATTTCCATATGCAAGCAGAGAGCAATACGGTATTGGATGTAAGCCTTCATGCGCTGGAAAATTTGACGGGCGATCTTGATAGCAGAGACAATGGTGGAGAGACCGGGGGCAAGGAAGACAATATCAGCTGCGGCTTGAGCGGCTTCAGTAGCACCTTCGACGGCAATACCACAGTCGGATTTCTTGAGGGATGGGGCATCGTTGACTCCGTCACCGGTCATGGCGGTCAAATGACCACGCTGTTGCAACATCTCGACGACCTGGTACTTGTGCTCGGGGAAAACCTCAGCGAATCCATCAGCCTTCTCGACGAGATCGTGTTGGGTGGTACCGGAGAGACCGCCGTGGATGAGACGTTCAGAGTTGTAAACCTTGGTACCGAGGGCAAGCATCTTGCAGGTCTCCTTGGCGATGGCAATGGCATCACCAGTCAACATCTTGACGGAAAGACCGAGGACTTGGGCTTCAGCGATGGTTGAGGCGGTATCTTCACGGGGAGGGTCGAACATGGGGAGCATGCCGAGCAATTGCCAGTCTCCGTCACCTTCTTGAACAGCAACACCGAGCGAACGGAAACCACGGCGAGCAAACTCGGTGGTCTTGGCCTTGTACATATCAGAGTCTTCCTTGGAGCAAGCAGAGAGGTTGAGGATAGCCTTGGGGGCACCCTTGGCGCAAGTGTAGCGGACACCATCCTTGATGACGATAGCAGTGATACGCTTGGAGACGGGGTCGAAGGGGGTGAATTTCTCAGTCTTCCATCCTTGGGAGAGGATCTCCTTGGCCCTTGGGTAACGCTTGAGAGTCAAGATGGTGACTTTGTCGATGGGATCAAGGGACTTGACATTGTGGGAGGAAGCGAGAGCGGCAACAGCCATCATCCAGTTGACATCGACGCCATCGGCAACGAAGGGTTCACGGATAGACAATTGATTGGCAGTGAGCGTTCCGGTCTTGTCAGAGCAGAGAACATCGACACCCTACAGAAATAATTATTAGCGTTTGTTCAGCTGTAGTAAAAAGAGCAACATCTCATTGCGAGGGGGAATGCGGGGAAACGATGGTTTGGCGAAATGCACTAAGCAATCCAATATGACCGAACGGTGGCCGCATGAGACGGTTCGTCCGATGGCCTGATGCACAAGCAAGCGACTAATGCAGCATTCCTGCATGCTTCACCCGATACCGAAAAAAAGCGCGAAAAACTCGTGGTATGATCACTGGGACAACGGGAGGAAGGGGGGAAATGAATTATAGTGAAACTTACAGCAAGAGACTCGATAGCGGTAAGCTTTTGAACAATGGCCTTCTCCTTGGCGAGGTATGCGGCACCAACAGCCAGAGTGGTGGTGGTGACAACGGGGAGACCGACGGGGACACCGACAATGAGCAAGATCAGGGCGTAATGCAGGAGGTTGTTGGACGAGTTCTCGGGAGTAGCGATCTTCAAGTGATGGAAGAAACCACCAATCCAAGCAGCGAGGATCCAGCCAACGACCAAGACCAACAAAGACGTACCGATAGAGTTCATGATAGCCTTGAAATGACCTTGATCTTTGGCGCCGGAAACAAGGGAGGCAGTGCGACCGACGAAGGACATCTTGGCGGAGTGGGTGATGATGGCATAAGCCTTTCCACGCTTGCAACCGGTAGTATAGTAGATGGCATCAGCGACATACTTGTCGACAGCAAGGGATTCTCCAGTCATGGCAGATTGATCAATGGCGAGAAGAGCATAGCCGGAACCGTGCTTGTGCTCGTGCTCATCATCATCCTCACCCTTCTCAGCAGCAGACTCGCCAGCTTGGGCTTCAAGCTCACGGAGGTATTCTTGGTATCCGTTGGGGTTGTCGTAAGCACAGATAATTCGAGCGTCACCGGGAACGACTTGTCCATCCTCAATGATGATCTGCAGAGATGGGTAATTAGCATTGGTCGGTTGATGTAGACATTACATTTGAATTAATTCAATTGCGAGCACAATGGATCAATTGAGGATGTGTGTATGAGCAGAAGAAACTTACAATATCACCGGGAACCAACTCGCGGGCCTTGATTTCATCTTCGCGTCCATCACGAACGACGGTTGTGCGCATGGCGATATCACCTTTCAAACTGGCGACGACGTCCGCAGCTTGTTTTTCTTGATACCAACCGACAATAGCATTAAGCATCAGAATACCGATAATTACACCGAAATCGATCCAGTCACGCAGACCAGCCGCGAGCAGGACAGCAATTTCCATTACTGTCGACGAGCAATGTTAGCCATTGATTGTTCGCCGACACCCCCATGAGATGACATCTTCATTCCCCTTGTAATAGGGAGCCAATCGAGCTCCCCCTTCCCCTTTTCCACATGATGCTGAGCAGTAGGACGCGCTTACCATAGAGAATGGGCCCAGTGAAGAAACCCAGGAACTTGAGAAACAGATTCTCCTTCTCGGTCGTCAACTCATTCCACCCCGTCTTTTTCCGTCTCGTCTCGACCTCGGCGGTGGTCAGACCGAGCTTCCAATCGGTCGTCATCCACTCCTCGGGGGCGTCGAAGTTGCCATCAGCGCCGGCTACGGCCTTTTGCTTTCCGAACTGATACCACTTCTTCTTAGGCGCGTCGTCGTAGATGGAACCGGCGACGGACGCCCGACGACCATCGCGGTAGTTGGAGATGTACTTGACCAGATTTCCGTACTCGCCCAGGTCGGCGTTGTCGTTGGGGTGAGCATCGCGGTGCAGCTCCTTTTCGGCAGCGCCGTTCTCAATGTCCTGATTCAGGGCCATTGTGGGTTTTGTTGTTGTTGTTTTTTATCCTTTTCAGGGGGGAGAAAAGAGAGAGGGGGGAAGGAGGGGGGAAAGGGGGGAGGAGAAGAAAGCAACAGGAGAGAACACCAGGACAGACGACTACACCAGGGCGAGAGACGAGAGACGAGAGGATTGGAAGAGGAAAAGGATCTTTTTGGGGGGGGAGGGGATGTGAGCTCTATTTAATCCAAGGCCTTCGACGGGGGATTGGTAGGATCAACCGCTAAACCTGATTAGGGACTAGCGTAGATATCGGTTTAGACGGGCGACGGCCATTGCGGGAGTTTCGGTCGCCTGGTCGTCTCTGGTCGTCTGGTCGTCTGGGCTTTACTGTACTGTACTACTCCTGCCACGGCGTCACTCTCGCTCGGACTAGACGGCATCACAAACAATTACGGGTACGGGTATGAGTACGGAGGTTGAGGAGAGAAGGGTGGGTCTCGCTCTCTCTTTTTGGGTGGAGTCTGTCTTGTTTTTTTCTTCTCTCTGCTTCTTCTTCTGCTTTCCTTCTTCCCCTTCTCTTTCCCCTTCCTAATCTATCCTATTTCCTCCCTCCCCATTATTGCATGTATCAACGTGGAGTAGAGGTGGAGTGGAAGGGGGGGGGAAGGGGAGAGGAGAGAGGGTACGGGGGGGGGAGAGAGGAAGGGCATGGAAGAGTGGATTTTTTTTGAGTGAGGCATTTATCTTTTCTTCTGTGCTCTGTGCTCTGTGCTCTTGTGCTCCGTGCAGTCCAGGTCCAAGTCCAAGTCCAGGTCCATGTCTTGTCTTTCCCAGTGCGCCCAGGGTACTGTACTCGGTAGTTTACTCGCGCGCAAAAAAAGGAAAAAGAATAAAAAGTAAAGAGAGGGAATAAATATCAACCAACCAAAAATAGGGCTTGGGGTATGTATTATTAGCAGTGGGAATAATCGATCGAGGTTATCTCGTAGAGCGTAGAGCGTAGAAGCCACCCGCTATTTCATCATTTTCGTAAAAAGTTACAATTACAGCTCATTCGCATTCTCATTCTCATTCTCCTCTGCCGCTGTCTCTCTCTTCTCTATCTCTCTCTTTTGTTCCCGCAAATCACAAACCCACGATTAAGGAAAGAGAAAAAGAAATTGGCATATTTAGTGGGGATTGGATTGGATTGGATTGGATTGGATTGGAGGGATGTGGGGTGGAGAAGAGGAGGAAGAGGAAGACGGAGAAGAATAAGTGGATTGATATTTTCATGTTATGTTATGTTATGTGTTTAGCGATAGGAATTATAGTATAATAAGCTCACAGAATTACAGTGGTTAACCGACTATTAGTACAGTATGTGATGGATTACAGTGGATGAAGGGAAGGGAAGGGGAAGAGAATAGTAGACAAAGTTCATTATCATAGTAGGTCGTAGCCTGTAAGTAAGTAAGTAAAAAAAATGGTGAAACAGATATTATTCACCAGGACAAGTACAGGATTGGATAAGCCGGGGGGGACAATGGGTGGAAGGGTGGAGGGGTGGAAGGTGATCCCTGAGCTGTTTATGTTTTTGTTTTTGTTTTTGTTTTCTTTGGCCACTATCTGTCTAGCGCCACTACAGTACATACTAGTCCAGTACTAGTCCTAGTAAATGTCATGGACGAGGGGTAGAAAAAGCATCATACAATACAGTAAAGCGGAAGCGAAACCCTAAGCCAGACTTCTCATTCGTTAGATCCGTAGTGTAATTGTGTATTAGTGGAGAAAAAGTGGATGAGGTTTCGTACATCTGGTAGGGATTATCCTTGCGTTTTCTTTTCTGCTTTTTTTTCTCTACTGTATCTTACGGCTGGAACTCGGAGTGCGCGGTGATTGATTAACGAGGTGGGGAGGGGGACATGGGGGGAGGTAGGGGTAGGGATAGGGTACGGAGGTAAACGAGTGACGAGGCGAATGATTGATTACTACCTTGTACTTTTTTTTCTTCTTCGGTTGTGTTATTGGTCAATTGGGGATAGGATAGGACGGCACTCGAAGTATTATCCTCGGACGGAAGAGGGAATACGGTGACCAGGGGGAGAGATGATTAGTCTATTTTAGCTGGGTGGGTAATTATTAGGTATTTATGTATTTATGTATTTATGTATCTATTGTGGAGATGGATACCGTGATTTTATCGATGGGGCTTGTAATGATTACTGTATGGAATTATCTTATGCGGTTGTTGTTGTTATTACTTATTGTCCTGTTGTTCTTTGTTTTTTGTATGAGTGTGTGTGTAGGTGTGGGGCGAGGAGGCGGAAGGTAAAGGGGACATGGTGGGATGAACTGG
Organism: Ploettnerulaceae sp. D365; assembly: GCA_003988805.1. NCBI lineage: Eukaryota > Fungi > Ascomycota > Leotiomycetes > Helotiales > Ploettnerulaceae > Ploettnerulaceae sp. D365. Next base: position 511,122 of record QYAL01000006.1, read on the forward strand.
ACTGGGACTGGGACTGGGACTGGGTAGATAGATACAATAGATACCAAGAGTTCGGTCTGTTCAGTTCATGAGTGAAATAATTAGTTTGTTTTAAAGATGAGGCTCGTGCTAGACGAGTATCAGAATTTCGAAGTTTCAGATGTTTAGTAGTGCAATGAGCTACCTAGGTACTGTATCGATGATTGTTCCCGTTCATTTGTTACGCGATGGCCCGGGGGGAGGTGTTTAAGTTATGAGGTTATTGATAGGGATGTGGTGGTGGAGCGGTTGAAGGATGGATTGATTAATTAATTGATTGATTGATTGTCAGAAGATGGATAGACGAATCGAATTATAAAGCTCTAATTGCGATAGATATCATCAGTATCAATAATATCCATCTCTCCTTCTACATCACTTCTCTCCCTCTCCTCTTCCCTCTCCATCGCCACTACTATTCATTCATTGGCATGTTCATTTCATTTCATCCCTACAGTAACAGATTCCCTCTCCCCCTCTCCTACAAAACAAAACACCGAAGCAAAAGAAAAAGCCCCCGAGACCTCTATCCCTGCTCAAGTCCGGTTCTATGCATACCACTGCGTCATCTTGCAGGCATATCCTGGGTTTGATAGGGGAGGTGGAGTGGAGTAGGGTAGGGAGGTGGAGTAGGGATTACTGTACTGACTTGGTGCTGTATGCGCCTGGGATCCTTTAGTCAGAGACTTGGTGCTGAGACTCGGTGCTGAGATGAACTGAACTGAACTGGGCTAGAGAGAGAGAGAGAGAAACAGTTATCAATGACAGACAGACAGGACTTGCAGAGTGTGTTATTATTTACTTGCACTTGCAGCTAGCTTTCCTTCATCAACTTCTTTTATTTTGTTTACTTGCTTGTTTACTTACTTGTTGATTGTTATTGTTATTATTATCATTGTTATCATTCCTCGCCTCCACAATCACGGAGATATGTACAATGCACGGCACGCTATGAATCAACAACAACAACAACAACAAAGGGGAAAAAGGGAAAAAAGGGAAAAGAAAAGTGGATATTCACTTACATGTACTGTACTGTATGTACATGTATGTATATGCTCCCCTGTGGAGAAAGTTTTGTTGTGGATACAATACAATACAGTAAATTTCCGTAAGTAAGTCATGTCCCCCATCAAATAACGCACGCCATAAGTACTGTACTATAACTGTAATACGGAGCTTTTTTTCGTTTCGTTCTTCTTGCTTTGTTTTGTTTTGCGTTTTGCTCTGTTCTGTTTATATCATATCATATCATATCCTGTCGCAGATTATTATTGCGCAAAAGTTATCAGGTAGATACTGTTACAGTACAGTACAGTAGTATTATACAAGAAGAAGCTTTCAAGCACGCGATGAGGAAAACCGGGTTTTAGTCAGGTAGTGGGTAGGATGGATTTTGTTCGTTCCAAACATACAAAACATTCGCCATAGTTCTTGAAATTCTTTCTTTCTTTCTTTCTTCTTCAAACAAATAAATAAATAATACTGTGCAGTAAATGAATACACACGACACCATCATCTCTCTCTTCTTACCTTAACATAGCTTCTTTCGTACATACAGTAACTAACTTGCCGTTCGGTACGGACGGTACACTATCTACCACCTGCAGCTGCAGCTTTCTCCCCCCAGCTTAGCGCATATCTTTGTACAGTACAGTACAGTACAGTAGCCCGCTTCCATGCATGCAAGCATACATGCATCCTGACAATAATCAAATAATTACAGTACTGTAACGGTAATGATTCACAGGAGCATATGTACATTATTACTGTACATTAACTAACCGATCATGGAACAAGTGAGAGGGTGGGTGTGGGGGGAGAGAACGGTAATTACATACATACATACTAGATACATACATACATACGTCCCCCCTTTCGTGCATCTCAACTTATTATTTACTGTATGAAAGAGGATGCACTCCTCGTCTCCATTTCATCTTCTTCTGTTCAATCTCTCTCCCCTGTGTACGCATATACAATACAATATGATCCCACGGAGCAACAGTCCTGATTCATCTATGCCATCAAGTCCTCCATCATCATCATCTCCTTTCGCATGAATCCCAATCTGCTTGCTGGTTTTCAGATTACAGTACAGTCCTTCATAGGATTTAGATATACCTCCCATAAGCGCAATAATCTACAGTACCCTAGGTACATGTACAATGTACAGTACAGTATCTATCTGGGGGGGTCTATCTAGAGCAGCGGGCCGCGGGCGCAACTATGTTTCTCGCTTGGCTGGTTATCTATCGTTGTACCTAATGTGTACAGTAATGCTAATGGGGATGGGAGATGGGAGATGGGTGGGTCGGTGGTTCGGTATTATTCCGCCCGCCGTTACTGAATTAAAGTGTAGGGGATGCCAAACAATACTGAGTAGAATAATAACGCAAGAGCTCATACTGTACAGTAGTATTCCGCGATATCATACGTAGAGAGGTACAGGTATCTAACGCGAGTCAGTTAGCTTGTGTATCAGCTTTTGGAGGACCAGAACCATGACCATGACCATGAACAAAGCCAGGACAAGGACAAGGAAACCCCCCAGTCCAGGAAAGCTTAGCTGTGATAGAGATAGAGATGAGGCTTTTTCTTCCTTTTCCTTCCGTTTTACAAACCCTTCCCCTTCCATCCTCTGTTTCATGATGAAAAGAGAGAAGAGTGAATCCAGCCTTAATCTTTACTTTACTTATTCTCCTACTCCCCTCCCCTGATAATATAAAACACTTCCTTCCCTTCTCCTTGCCTTCGCTTGTCTTGTCTTGTCTACCTCCTTGTGGCTGACTCGAGATGTGCTCCTTCAAACAAACCACTCAACAACTTAACACCCGCGCGCGCGAGCCCGCGAAGCACGCGCGGATTGGAAATGTGCCGAGGAAATAATAATTAGCGGCATCCACATATATAGTGGGTAGTACTCGTACAGTACATGCTGCAAATTTTACTTGCATTGATTGATTGTTTGTTGTTGTTGTTATTACGCAGTGTTGAATTCCCATTCCATTCCAGTCCAGTCCAGTCCAGTTATGTAAGCACGCCTATCTCTTCCCGTGTAAATAATACCGTAAATGTAATTAGCCAAGTACTGTAATAATAATAACCCTTATCTCTTCTTTAATTCTCCTTGCGAGCTTCGTAATTCCTGTAAAAAAGAGAAGAAGAAAAAAAAAGGATTCTTTCCCACTTATTTACATCCCGAGATCCGTGGACGTCGACTATCCCATGCATTCCCATCCAATGCATTTTATTCTATTCTCGCTTACTGTACCGCTACCGCTACCGCTACCGTACCACACCACACCACCATTACTCTATGTATCGGGCACTCCGACTTGTCCTTATTATTGTGTACACCAAAAAAGGGCTTTCAAGCCACGATCTAATAATCCACGAGATCAAGATCAAGATCAAGATCAAGTCCGATCTTTACCGTTCGTTAATCCGTACTTTTGTGCTGTATACTAGGTAGGCACTAGGTACTGTCGTCATTATTTCCTACATATATACATATTGCACTGTGATGTATTGCACTGTACTGTTACTATAAGCTGTATTTCCACTTCCAAGAAGCTGGCGCAGTGTATCTACTACATGATATCTTCTCCTAATCCATCCCATCCCATCTCCTCTCCAGTCATCTTCTTATCCATAAAAGGTAATCATCAACGTGATCAAACCCAAGAGAAACAAGGCGAGAAGCGAGAGGCGAGATAAGGCGACAGGGAGATAGGTAAGAAGGAAAAGATCCGATCCGATCCGATCTAATCCGAAGCGATGCGATACTCTACGATACTGGTATGTTGCTGCCAATTCATTCTCGTCGCTTACTTACTTTACTTTACATGTACTTTACATGTACTGTACGGCGTACATGATCTTTTTGTTTCTGTACATATACATACATGCATGCAGGGTAGATCAGAAGAAAATTATATGAGGAAGGGAAAATTTTCTGTATCGTGTGCTGTATCGTGTGCTGTGCTGTGCTGTCACTGTTGTGTTGTGTTACCGAAGAAGACGAAAAAAATTCTTTCATACATACAGTACAACTGCAGTAGTTACTGTACAGCAGCCCGTCAACCATACAGTACATCTTATCATCGTCATCATCATCACAGCACTTACTTACCGCCGCCATTACTAACCCCCCTCCCCCAATTCCCCGCTACAGAATAAAACCCCCAATCACCCATCCCCCATCACACCCCTATCCCCGAAATATCCCCATCCTCTCTTTTTTTAACCCCCAAGGAAATCCCAAGACGAACAGAACAAAAAGCGAGGCGAAAAAAACAAAATAAAACTGGAGATGCGTTATTTATGTACAGTAAACGAACAGAAGAAGAAGAAGAGGGATAAGAAGGATAGGAAGGATAAGAAAAATTTGCACTTTCTTCCGTTTCCGTTTCTCGGTTATGGTATGAGCTTATCGTGATGCGGATACTGTATGGGTACAGATAAGTATGTATGATTCGATGCGGTGAAGAGGGATTGGATTGGATTGGATTGGGATGGCAAAGAGTACCCTACTACAGCAATGATCGCGAGAGGTTTTGTATACTGTACTTCTTTCTTTACAGTAGTAAAGTGTTTCTTTTTTTCTCTTTACAATTTCTTTACAGTGTTATGTACCTACTACTACTAATCACTGGCATAACCTACTGTAGCATGGCATACTGTACCTAGCCTGCAGGGATAGGTAGGTACATATTAATCCATTAATCGCGAGGTTTGATTGGATGTTCTCCTTCGGTTACATGTATCCATTACAGTATGTCTTCCCTTCCCTTCCCTTCCCGCATGCATACATACTAAATTCGTGTGTATGCGGTATGTATCGGCATTACTGTACCATTGCCGTTACAGTACAGTATCGTTGGGTTATCATTGTCTTCATCTAAAGGATTTCATGCCTCTAGATATTGATACATTATTGTTTTTCTTTTTTTCTGGAAGAAGAGGATTATGGTGTACAGAGAAAGAGAAAGATAATGTATGTATCGGCTTAGGAAACGAGTAGTTGATTGAGCTGATTTGTTAGTGCGGAAATCTGCCTGGAGGGCGGGAAGGCGATATTGTGTTATCTGATGAATTGGATTGATTGGTTATTTTAGCTGTGCGTCGGCAGATGGTGGGATTCGAGGTTGACTGAAGTGTATAGATACTGTATACTCAGCATAGAATAGCCCGAGTTGAAGTAGAAGTAGCGCTTGAGAAACAGAACGATTGACTATATACATACAATCAGAATAAAAAGATGAGATACCGTACTGCAATAATATGACGATGACATCTATCCGAGATACTGTATATAAGCAGTTCGGTTCATCTGCCATCCATCTCCTCTCCTTCCCATGAGACCTCGCGCCTTATATCCCATTGACCTATGAGAGCTCCTTCACCATCATTCACGAATCACAATAAATCCATCCCCATCTTTCAAAAAGAACACATGTACATGTACGAAGTAACTCCACTCCACTGAAGAACAGACCCTCCGATCGGATAAAGCGGATCCACCATTGATTTCGAAACCTAGGAGAGACGCCAGCGCCCGTTTAGATTCGGTCCGTAGATAGTTTCAATTCAATTTGAATTGAATTGACTTTTGCTATAAGCGTTATGATGTAATTATTTGTGGGGTGCTGCACTGTATTATGTGCTGTATATTTCTGCAGCAATGATAAGAATAATATATGATGAAGGATATCATCGGCATACCCTCCTTTTCCCCTTTCTTCTCCTTTCCCTTCTCCTCCTCCACTCCAAGAAGCAGTACATCCCCAGTATCCCCAGCATCTATCCAAACCCGACTTTGCCTACCTCCTACACCGGAAGATTATCGCTGCTGCCAAGTACAGTAGTCAGGGCCCATCCGGATGGGATGGTACGCAATAATATCTACTGTACTGTAGTGTAACTGTAACGGTGATACAGAAGCACGCAAGCCCTGGCCCTGCACTGACTGACTGCACCTGCACCATAAAACATAACTTCGCTTATCGACCTTTTTCTTTTCTTTCCGGCTGCGGCGCACACCATGTCTAGAGCTCAGCATGTATGCATCAGAAAGAAAGGAATGAATGAATGAATGAATGAATAAGCGAATATTTCTTTTTCACTATTTTACGATTATCTCGTCTCTAGAATCCAAACCGAGCAGAATAAGGAGAAAGAGCGGCGAAATATCACGTAGACCCGGAGATGAGATGATGCTGAGAGTAAAGGAGATAAGAAATTAAAAAAAAAAAAAAAAAAAAGGGGGGGGGATGATAGATGTATTCTTAAGACTTTTAGAATATAATAACAGAGAGAAAGAAATAATCATAGTGGGAAAATATGAACAAGAATTAATGGATTGGGATGGGATATATTATATCGATTCGATTAATAGTACAAAGCACACTTCATACGACGAAAAAAGAGATCTCAATACTGTACTAATCCCCGGGTTTCCAATCTCGGCGAAATTCTCTTTGGTGGGTTTCGGAATGTTTTTCTTTTTTGGGGTATGTGCGTGCTTGTGCATGGGTATGGTGGGGGGGAGAAGAGGTGGAAGGGGGGATGTTTTGGCCTTTGCTTTCCTTTCCTTTTCTTTATTATTTTCTCTTCTCTTTCTCTTCTGGGGTAGATTGCCCGATTGGTTAAGGATGAGACTGTGGCAGGAAGGGGAAGGGGAAGGGGAATTAGATAAGCGTGAAACCTCCACATTGACATTTTCATGTCAGTGCTCTGCTAAGCTAAGCTAAGCTATGTTACGAAATGTAGCAACGAAGGGGAGGGGGGGTGTGCGTGGTTTCTACGAAGTACTTGGTACTTGGTACTTGGTATTAGAGGAGAGGGAGGGGGAAGATGGGCGGGGGATGGCGCGAAATATAGATTTTATATTTATCTATTTATTTATTTATTTATGTATGTATAGCACTGTGTGTGAGGTGCGTGGTGGGTTAGAAGATTGCTGAGTGAAGAGAACGAGGCAGGAATGATGGGATGGATAGATAGATAGATAGACAAAGTGAAATGAAATGAATACGTAGTAGTGAGTATCAGCTAGGTGCTAAGAAAGAAGAAGAAGGGAAAAAGATGTCCCTTTTCGCTAGGAATATACAATAACACTCCCCTTCTTCTTCCTCTTCCTCTTCCTCTTCCACTATCTTTTCTTTCTTCAACCCGAACCCTCGGAATCCAACAAACAAACAAAACAAAACAATTCCTGTACGCATAGATCTCCCTCCCAATCAATGTCCATCATCTAACCGACCATCAAATCGAATTAGAATTTTCAGGGAAAAAAACCAAACGTGTTCAAGATTATTCCTGGCTCCATGTATGTAGGTAATAGAAAGGAGTCAGGTCAGGGTAGGAATTAAGTTTGACAGGGTCTGTCTGTCTGTCTATCTATCAGCAAGTCATGATCATCCGGTGTTTCTTCAGCATGCCCTTTTTACATGAACTTTATATGAACAAGGTAAAAGTGAAAGGAAAGAGGGAAGAGGGACGAGTGTCTTGATGATCAAACACTGGAGAGGGGGGGATGGAGAGGTAGTCGTCATACGACGTGCACGAACTAGTTGTTAGGGGGTTTGTGCGATTTGAGGATTGTTTTTGGGTTTGGTTTGAAGGCATCTTTCAGAGAGATGGAAAGAGAGGATTATAATTGCTGCTTTTGAGGTAGGCAATTGTAAGTGTGTATGTAATGTTCATATATGAGAGATATGTCCGACATTTGAAGAAGTGAAAAGAGCGGATTTTTTTTTGGATGCAAAGATGCAAAGATGCAAAGATCGAAAATACTATAAACGTAGCGGATAATATCAAAAGGTTTTTCCTTATCGACAATTCATCAGACCTATCTCTTGTTCATTATATCAAGCTTGGGAAAATAGTTTGAATCTATCTGAGCAATTTTTTCCTTCAATCCAGCTTTTACATTGGGTAGAGAGGACAGAAAGAAATTTAAGGGAGATGGGAAGATCTCATTATACTTTGAAATTAATACGGCTGTTGCAATCATTTTCTGTGTACACTCAATGCACGTTGTTCAAAATATCTATATCTAGAGTTAAATCCGGAGATGAGGTTAACTATGGTTATTGATGATATCAGGAATTGGACTCGGGGTTAGATGGATCAAATGATATTCCAAAAAGCTACTTATAACTTATTACAATGAACGCTCCTCCACAAACTACCAGCTCACTAACTCAAAACTCCTGGAGATCGAGTAGTCTTTTCTCTCTTACGCCTTAGAGTAAAACACACAAAACAGAATAAACTCTTCCCCGACATTCCCCTTTTCTTCTCTAGCCCTGGATTCGAAACCTGGTTAACAGCTTAACGAGAAAGAATCCATGGCCCATATACTCTGCTCCTGGATTGGGTAACAATATATAGAAGAGCGAGATGTCATACATCTGTGACTGTTTAATTTGTATCTAGACGGTACTGCTACGAATTAGATAGCGTCGACGTCAAGTGCATACCATGTCTAGAGAGATATCTATACCGTCGAGCACCTAGCATATCCCCCGCATCAGGACGGAGAGGGTGAACAGTATTATTATTCTTTACCCCCTTGTCGAACTTCACTGATTTTTGTATCCGCCTCAGCATGTATGCATTTTCGTAGAGCAGCAGCAGTAAAAGACTATAATAATGTTCCATGCGAACTCATCACTTGCTAGCATCTCATTACCCTTGAAGTCTCAAATCGAATGCACTGCAATGGATATGGATTATTGATTTATACTTACTTGCCTTGGGGGGAATATTACATAAAGAGACGATAATCTGTTGTTATTTTGAATGGGATTATTTATGTTTTTATATGTAGAAAAGGGCCCGGTTTATACATTAACATATTGCTATTTCAAGACAACTGAAAGGACACCACACTTTTCAAAAATTTCAAAATTTCAACCTCGATATTTCACGCTTTCATTTTCTTCATATGTAGCTAGGCGAACTATCATGTCATTGAAATATATAGATCCAGTATCAATCAGCTAGCTTCGTAAGCCCATCTATTACTCTCTCCACCCCTACGCTTACTGAGTTACGTTACTTACTCTCCCTTGGACGACGACCAAAATTACCTGTCTGAGCCATATCACGAACTACCAAGATTGAGTTATACTTTTCCTTCTAAAGATGAATCTGATGAACCTAGCTCCCGATTCATGCAGAAGGGAAAATACTAGAACGAAGATTTCTTTTCGTTACCTATCCCAGTTTATCTCTTCAGTGAACTGCCATCGTCAAATCATTCTATGAAGTAATTTTTTTTGTCTGATGAATGTGGGTTTCCTTGATACATATCGGTACTCGTCGTGGAGTGTGTGGCAAACAAGTGCTCTATATGAAGAAGTTTGCTGTTTGTATAAGATAGATATCTCGTGCATATATCTTAAGCAAGTGAGTTTTATCAAAGGGATTGGATTTGCTTATGACTTGGATGGGGTGCATAGATTAGTCTTTTTTTTTAGATTTGTGTTTTGCTAGTGATCCCAGAGGCCAGATCTTCCCGATGATTTCTGTTTCGTAGGTGAGGTTTTCGCTATTTGTAATAGGGCTTTCCATTTCTTTTGTGACTACAATGGAGTGTGTATGGTATTGGCATTCATACTTACCTCCTCGTGCTCATGACTACTTCTTTGCTATTTCCACTGCTGATATCATTCCTCACTGAGCTATGCTGCTCGTATTTCTATTTGTTTCTCGTCTCTTCTCTACTTCCCTCTCTGCCTCTGGATATCGCCTGTCTTATTGATCATCAACATTTTCATTTTTAGGATACTATTAGAATAATAGTACCTTCGTCTTAGGTTGATTTAAATTTATAGATCATTCAAAGAGAAATGAACTAGGACATCTTGACGATATCAAGTGACAGGGAAAAGATTTGGGTCGAGCATAGATCGGGGATGGAAGAGATGAAAATAGAGTAAATCATCAGGCTTGAAGGCTTGAGCTTAATTCGCTTCCTGGCGTGATTAAATTGACTATGGTCAATAAAATAAACCATAAATCAACATATATGTCAAACACCAATAATGTTTCAATTGGTCTGAGACTTGGAAAGCTAATCAAAGGTATGGAGTGCGAGAGTCTGGTGGGGTAAGTGCGGGGTCGTAGAGCTTCCAAATATTCAATCAGGTACTTCGCAATACGACAATTGATTATAAAGATTTCTAATACTATACGCATAAAAGACGCCGAGGATAATTATACATTACGACTTCAAATTTAGAAACTTGTGACCAGGAGGCTGCGTTATGAGAACCGTGGGATGAGTGACTTTCTCGATCAACAACCTGCCAGATAGGGTAAAACTATTACTGAATTCGCGACTTGAATTCTTGAGACATGGAATCCAGGTTGTTTCAAATCCTACTCGGCTATTCAGCAGATAGACATCATTGCATATGAAAGGATGAGGGTAGCGCGATGTCATGAACTGTGGCAGCAGTGCAGTTTGGGGGAATATCGGTGAAAGGAGGCAAGTCAGAGGAATCGACCTCTATTTCGGCCATCCACGATGAAGTATTTATTTAAAAGGAAACGTCTTTGAGTTGTGTCACTGGATTGTTGAATTGGGCTTTAATCTTCGAATCTCCTGGGGCGTCGCAATAGTGGCCCGGAGCCAAGCCAGCGAAATCCATTTGACGTCGCAAAAAGAAACATCCGAAGGCGATAAACGTTCTCTGAGTTGCGGATGGAATTGATAAAAGATCTTAATAGTAAATTATAATTAATTATAGTGTATTTGATGGCATGTTGCAGATTAATTGAATATGGGAAGGTTGGGTGTTGTGAGCCGAGCACGTGTCCCACAAAATAATTAGCATATATGATTTTAGATAAGATAAGGACCGTCATCAAACAGCACAACAGCTGTCTGGGCCTGATAGTTCAGTGGTAGAATTCTTGCTTTGGGACGACTCAACAGTCACTCAGATTTGTAAGAGGTCTCCGGTTCGATCCCGGATTAGGCCCCGATTCATTTTTTTATTTTCCAATTTTTTTTTTAACTGTTCGGTCGTATTTGGGGAAAGATGTTTTCTGAGTCTGTTCTGGAATGTGGCCGTGGCCATACCGACTGGTGATCTCGCGTAAATTTTCATAATCGAAGTTCTGGTTCGTATGCAGGCCATGCGCTACTTACTTGTCCGCTACATATCGTCAAGCCGCGGCAATGCGACGAATAGGCAAAATACCATTTTTGTATGCTATGTATATCTGAGAGAGTAGGTAGATGAGATTGGTTTAGGTGGCTTATAAAGGAGTCGCTCGGTGGCAGAAAGAAGAGTTTCCCCACAGATTAGCAGATATAACCACTCAAGCGATCTTCTATCATGCGAAAATCTATTGTGCAACTATGATTTGCGTGCACTCCTTGCGACAAATATTCTCATCTAAATTGCACGATCCTATATTAAAGGAATTGTAAATAACGCTTGTGTTCGAGCTTTGGACACTATGGAGGTACTATTCTCTAGAGAATCATTCAGCAGCATGGAAAAAGGCGTGACGAGTCACGATTCAGGCCTGAATATCTTCTAAGAGAGATAAATTTCAGCGACAAGGAGTCTTGTGGCTTTGCTTATAAACTCCTCCGGCTCATACCTGAAACTACTGTACCTCTCTGACCGAGTAGATCCGAGGTCAATAGGCTCCTCGCGGAACATCTTGATTTGTCACTTTCTTCATATTTCATTCCAGGAGTCCGTGATCTTGAGGTCCGCATCCTGGCAGCAGCCGCCGAAGCCAGTGTTCATATGTATAACCGGAAATGCCCCTTGCCTCTTTCAGCTTTTCTATCACAAAAACCTGCCCATATCTCTTCATAATCTATTTCTTTCGCCGCGTGCGGAAAACCAACCCCACAATCCAACAGCACTACTTGGTCTTGGTCTTCGCGACTGTAGCAGACCATGAAGTTGTACGGCTGCAACACGATCTAGATTGTGGAATTTTCATGTGTGCTTATGTTCGTTGCAGGATACGAAGCAATGAGAGAGAAGAGCCACAAATTGTTATTGATTTCCTTCCTCCGTCGAGCAGGAGATTGCGACTGCTGCCCAATGGACCAGAACTAGTATTTCGACAGCTATGAAAGCGGACAGATATGAGTAATGCTGGTATCCACGTTCAGTCTGTATTACGAGAGCATGGCCTACAGATTACACTTCTTTGATTTTTTCCCATCTTGTTCGATTAGGACATCAAGTCGAATGCCAATTGAAGGAAGGGTAGTGCCTCCTTCAGCATGAAGAGGGTTTATTCGTATTGATCAGTAACAAGTTGCGAATCTACTCAACGCTTAATGCTTTTGTTGAAGTCTCTACAACGAGTATTTCATCTGAGTTCAATCTTCTGAAACCCCTTCAACAGATAAATCTGGGCAAATCTCGAGCGACTTGTCAAGGTGTATGAAAGCTGTCGACAGACACGCCAAAAAGTAGAATACCTTTGGAAAATTAGCCCCGGTCATAATAATCATCATGCCTATGAACTTACGGCCCCAACGAAAAATGGCATCGCCATCCAAAAAGGAGGCAGCTTAAGTGATGCAGCGAAGATTTGCTGGATTGCAGGATCTCCAATCGCATGACCTAGACTCTCGAGGACTACAATTGCAGCGTACAATGTAGCTTTCGCATCATCGGAGATCCAGTACGAGACGAGGGAAAGAGCCGAGACTCTGCTACCAAAGCCGGCGGCAAATATGAAGACGCCTGTAGGACGTTAGCCGACACATTATGGTTATGGAAAGACGGATAAAATCCCTACCAAATGGCAGAAGGTATCTGGTCTGCGCCAATCCAATAGCAAGACATCCAGTAAACATCAACGTGACGCTGGTTCGGGCTAAGAACAGATCGATGACCTGGGGTTGAACATTGTACTTCAGACGAACATATGCGGAAAGTTGAGGAACGAGGAACAGAAACAAGAAAATATTCACGATAGCGGTTTCGGTATAGAATATAGCTCCTGTCGAGATCTTTAATCCGAACCGGACGGAGGCGTATTGGATAAGGATATTTAGCATGGCATATCTGAAGATTCCAACGAGGAAGACGGGAACGGTGAATAGGATATTTCGACTTGATAGGGCTGATATGAGGCCCTTGACTGATGGCTGCTGTAAGGAGTCGACTGATGATCTCCGGGAAGACTCAGATCCATTTCCAGAGGATGTCGATTTGGGAGGTATGTCCAGGGGTGAATAGCTAGTACGTCGTGGGTCCGGCATGATTGCAAGAAGGATGAAGCATATAATGACAGAGGCCATTGCTAAGCCGCATGGTATCCACGGTGATATGTCCAGAGTGACGGAAGCGACAAACGAGGAGATGAGTTCTGCAACATAAAAAGCTGAGAATATGTAGTAAAATGCATGGCTCCTGAAACCAAAGTCAGTTCATGCAATGTGACGATTTCGTTCCCATATACATGCCTTCGATCCGAAGGTATAGATTCTGATGCCATGGCCCACATGAATGCAGATGCCGAGTTCAGTCCCCCGCCGAATAAGAGAATGGCGGAGGAGAGCCACACCAGGCGGAGTGGGAAAATTTGAGGAAATGCACCTTGCTGATGTATTAGTAACGGCTCAAACATTCATCAAAAAACGGCATATGAACACAAAAAATCCGCATACAAACAACAAATATTTCAGTAAGTGACCCAGCTACCCCGAGCAGAGACAAAGCCATAATTTTCCTCCTCCCAACGCGATCCCCCAATTTTCCAATCGGGATTGCAACGAGTAAAACTATACGAACCCATCAGTCAACCATCCATTCAAGGACGACGCAATCGCATATACCGGGAATAGTATCAAACATAGATTTCCATCCTCTGATCGTCGCCAGAGGCCGTTGAATCTCCTGGATCTTGCACAAAGCTTCCTCTACCCCGCCATCCGGGAAGCCATAGTGAGATAGACATAATGAATTCTCGAAAAGCCGGATCAGAGGTGCTACCAAGATGATTTCGGCAAAGGCTAGGAAGAAGTGGATTGCCATGAAGTATAGCACGAGGGTGGATAATGGCCTGGCACCTGGCACGATACTGCGTTGGTCATGTTGTTCGAGATCGTGTCGAGGCTCAGCCAAGAGGAGGGGTTCATCCTCGGAATTGAGTTCTCTTGTATTTGAAGAAGAGCCGTTTGAGTTCGACATTAATAGTCAATGGACATCGACCTATTGAAGTGTAAGGTGGATGAGTGAAGCCTGAGAGTGGGAGATTGAGGATGTTCGTTTAGTGTTCACCGCCCTAGTGGCAGAACTCACGACTACCGCAGATATCCTCATCCTCACTCCTCTCAAATGAACATCAACAACATGCAATGCACATGTGAAAATTCCAAAAAAACAGAATATCTTAGGATACGTGTATGAGTCTGAAGCTCAGAGCCATGTGACGCGTGGCCATCGCACTGTTCCACAACCCCTCCCTCATTCCTTCACTGCGAGCTAATGATATATGTCACAATATGTGATTTTTTGGGGCCGGTAGCATAGCTCTCTCGAACCACTGAAGTAGGTTATTTTGAGATAACTTCAAGGAATCCACTTGAGAGAAGTGTTCATAATTTATGCTAGTTACAACAAGGAGGATAGGTAAAGAAATTTTCGTGAAGAGAAATACGATAATCGGATTCATCAATCTTGAAGCCTGCCCCCCTCCCCCGGCTGAAAAGAAACAAGGAAAGAAAGTGACAAAAGCAAGAATAGACCAGAGCCTGTCTAGTAAAAATCTACCCCGTCCAACTTAAAGAAGGTGAAAAAGCAAAAGAAACATGAAAATCGAAAGAAACTAGAATCCACTATCCCCGCGTACCCTGTGATCCCTGATGCTGCTTTCGCTGATGGCGCCTAACATGATCCTTCCTTCCCTCATAATCGCAGTCAGGGCAAGCCTCCCGTTCCCTTGGGATGTTATTCCTCTCTGCGTACTGACGGTGATGAGACCAGTAATGTCTATGCAGATCTTTCTTCTGCGCCACACCTCCAGTGCCCCGAGGACAAAGCTCGCACTGCAGTGGCCGTGTATGCTTACGCATGTGTCTCCTATTCTGCTCGTCAGTTCCACCTGTTGAAAGGCGTGGAAGCATGGACTCACGTAAGCAAACATGGCTGCGGGAATTCCTTGGAGCAATCAGGGCATCGGAAGATCCGATTCGCGCCATGATTATGTTCAGTTTCTGGATTTTGCTGGGGAATGTGGGATGCTGAAGTAGCTGCAGATAGTGGAGTTTTATAATAATCAGTTGAAAGTGGCGATGACGATGACGATGAGAGCTTAGGATATGTATAGTCTTGTGAAGAAACTGGGATATTCTGGATGACTTCTCCGGATGGTTGGAAAAAGTTCATAGCCGAACCTTGATCGAAGTGCATATTCTGCTGCCCGCAGGAGGAATTCATCCTCGGGGCAGTATTCGTGTCACTTGAGTCCTAATGGCTCAAGGGAATATGATAATTCGTCTCAGTGGTCGCTGGTAAGGCGTTTAAGTAGCCATCATTCCCACCCATATGATTAGCCGGAGTTTTAGTTGTTGTAAGCTGTAAGAGACTGGGATCGATAGTGGCAGGGCTGGGATTGTTTAAAGAAGAGTCCGAAAGTTGAGGTGGTCGTGGCGTGTAGACGCCCCAGACTGTGGGTTCGGGGTAATCATCATAATCTAGACCCCCAAGATTGAATTGTTCAGAGCTTTGGATACCTAGAGTGCCAGAATTCCAGGTCTCCATTGTTTAACTACTACCTATAACATCACATGTACGAAATCAGCCAGAGTGGAAGAAGCACGGAGACAGAACGCTGGAGCAATTGTCTAACTGATCCTTGATCTGTAACTCATCATTGAGGAAGGGAAATCCGCCTGGAATCCCTCCAGGAGTCCGAGGATAGTTTTCTTTGCATGATCTATCTGCAGCGAAACCAGAATTCTAACAACCAAAATGAGAGGTACATACGACTCTCCACAAATCCTAGTCTCAAGTCAACCCCTTGGTACCAAGGCGTAGTTGTAAGATGTGGAGTATGGTTTTTAGCACAGTTTATCCTTGGTAGATCCGGTAGTTCAAAAGGCCTCCTGGAAAATAACTGTTTCCATCAGTGTACTATCCCAGTGTGTCGAGCGGCCCGGCTAATCTGGGTCTCGGATCAGAAATCGTGGTGTTTTGTTAAGAGTGATACCAGCGAGAACTCTGCTTAAACACTGTAGATGTCTGGAAAGCTTTATCAACAGGCCGTAGGTTCTGTGCTGATTGCTGAAACTAGTCGGCTTCAGACCGACTTTAACGCCAACTACACCTGGGGTGGCTGTTGGCGAGGCAGAAAAACATTGACCAATTGTACCCGATAATGGAGTAGAGAGAGGTAGACCGAGTATGCAAGAGGCCAACTGCACCAAACACTGGAAATGCGTGGGGCCAACAAGCCGAACCAGTCTAGCCAGTTACTGTACTCAACAAACAAATTTAAGCGAAACTAGCTATGCATGAGGCCTACTGCATGAAAGACTTACGATGCAAGATCCCGACGCATTGAGCACCAAAGAATTGGTGAGGCTTTCCAGTGTCTCCACACGCTGTGTTAACTAGAGGAAACGTCGTAGGTAGGGCTGGGGCTGAGGCACAGGGTTGATAATAAAGTATTGACTAGAATCCGAATAAAACCCACACATACCTTGGTAAACTGGTTTGCTAAAATTATCAGGCTCGATATCTTCTGGAATCCGGGTTTTATCTTCCACTTACTGACAGCATCAGGCAGAATTCATCATTCAATTTATCTCCAAAATGTCGCCAGCTCAAGGTAAGCTTAGGGAATTCCTCATCTACCATTGTGTCAATCAATATCTTGGAACTTAGTATACTTTTCAGGCAAGCCTTGTCCTCGTAGACTGATTCCCCTAAGATCTAAACTCATCAATCGGTTCTATGAGCCCATATTTCTTCTAGTCGGACTTAACTTCACATTACCAGATCAACAGAGGTCCAGAGGTCCAGATCTATCGGAAGGCAGGGAAGAATCCCCGGAACTTGACTTTCGCTGCTTCGTCAATAAAATTGCCCAGTTGTGTGATAGTGAGAGGGGGGGCAGTACGGTGACAGCTGTTGTTGTGTTACAATTCCCAGATCGTGTTCAGTATCGATTTGCATCAAATCAGCGAGATGAAGAGAACCTGATATCCACCCAGTTGTTTTTAGAAGATATTTTAACGACTCTGGGAACAAGCAATATCAATAATTTGAGGGATTTGAGCTCATATATATTGAGGAAGGTTATATCCTTCACCAGGCCGAGGGTTTGCGGTTATATCAAGTCGCTGAGCGAGAATACTATCCTTTGCATCAGTGATTGCCGAAGAGATGACACGAGCCAATGTAAGTATCAACAACAGATGCAGAGTTCTAACAACTTACTACTTCTTTAGCTCACCGCATTCTTTCAAAACTTGAAGAGTTGCAGAAGCTAGCGTCTTTCTCGTGTGCAAAAGACCTTGAGAATAACGAATGTAAGAATGCTCTGGTCACATCAATTTGTTTCGCTATTGACAGTTGACATAGTTTCGACCAAGTGCGAGAGCTTGATATGTGCCATTGACCTGCTATACCGGTCTGGGATTGATGATTTCATCCGCGATAAGAGCAAGGAAGGTAGATTGAACCAATCTCAGTATTGGTATGAATTTCACCATGCTTCAGCACGCCTATTTTCTTACTGCCAGGCAGTAAAATGCCTTATCTCGACGCGCAAGCGATTGCCAGAGCTCTTCGAGGATTTTGAGGTCTATTACATTGGATCATCCGTCCCAGCACCGATACGGAGTAGGAACAAAGATACAACCCTTTCCATGGGCGACATCATTGGCCGTATGACTTCTGATTCCACATCTTTGGAAATTTACAAAAAGCATGCTCAAGAGTTGGAAAAATTTGGGGTGAACGAGAGAATACAGCGCTTGGCCACGAGCAAGAAGTTCCGGCCAATTGTTCATGCTGAGACCCTTGTACTGGACTCTATCTTAAGAGAGGGTAGTACAAGTCCTTCAAAGTTCTTCGGTGGCTACAAATACATAGGCTGCAGCAAACCGAGCTGCCGCCTATGTTATTATTATTTCTCATTTCATCCTAGCGGAGTTGAAACTCGGCCGACACATCGGAATCTCTACCAAAACTGGAAAATGCCGGATCTAGATTCCAGTCGAGAGCCTCAAGCTGTACAGGAGACGGAGAAGCTAATGCAGAAAATCTTGGAACAAGTGAAAAGTGATGCTTTTAGGACGTTGATTGAGAGAGTACCAGAGAGAAAAGTACATGACTCAAACACGGAGCCAACTTATCCGATTGATGGCATTTCAACTCGGGAACACGAGCATACTGACCACTTGGCAAAGATGTTCACATCTTATGATATTGGACGCTCTGGAGATGACGTTGTGCGTAATTCTCAGCGAAGAAGTCCATATGAGTCGATGGGTACTTGTGCAGAAGAAAATGAGAGTGAAAATGGAGAAGAGGATGAGAATGGTGGTGTGGAATTGTAGTAGCAGTTGCGAATTTGCGCGCATCGCACGCGAACAGGTTGAGAACTTGAGAATGATTGAGAAATTCGGCATGAGAGATTTAAGCCACTGGTATTCTACAGAAGACTGATGGAAGCGGGTTCTGGAGTTCAAACCTGTTTACTAACTAGGTTAACACAAAACAATTTACGCAGTGGGACACCTAGGTGAGCTTGGTCATGTGACAGAATAAGTACATGAAGAGGATCCCCGGACATACATTTCATACAAAGAAAACCATTCGGTAATATGTATCAAAATGAAACAATGAGCATAACTGACTTTCAACTCAAAACAACCTGAAAGCCTGGGACTGAAGACGATAACATCATGTGACCTTATGAGGCTGGAGTTTTCGGCTGTGGCGCTGGTAGGGCTGATGGGGGCGCCTTTAGCTTTCCTTCCGTCCTTCCGTCGCACTCTATCTCTACGTACTCTGAAGCTCCTTATCAAGACCAACAACGTTGCTCTCGTCTCATCTTCACTGTGATACTCTATTTCTTGTATCTGAACTATCAAGAAGAATACTGTGAGGTTGCACATCTTGGGGCCCATCGGACATCACGCCGATAGCTCCTCACTCACGGCAAACTCGACCGATAGCATATCTTCCAGAGGCGATTGCAATATGCATGCCTATTTGTCCGAATCCTTTGAGACTGCATATTGAGCACCTTGTTCCACAATGCTGCATCCATTTCTCGGCCAACTTGTGGCTACATCCGCTACAAAATATCTCCGTCAGGATATTTTCCCGGAATTCTAGTAGTGGAACCTTGGACATCAATTTCTTGATACTCAGTATCCTTTTCAAGAAGTCTTTTTGCTTTGTCGAGCGACATCAAACGATATGAGCGTTGGTTATATGGGACTCAGGGGGATGATCATAGCCTGGCATTCCTTAAGTACATCATCCATTGCCACCATTGAGGCCCCGAATATCCCATTTTGCTTCTGATTCGCTGTATCTCTGATCTTACCCGTGTCGCTTCTGTTATCTGAAACGAGAGGAGATCTTAGATAACGCGACGGATTATGACATTGCTTATTTGCATTTAATTTCGCACAGACTTCTCGGTGTCTCCTTCCTGTTCATCTTTGTTATCTCCGTCAAGTATGGCGAAGAGCCTCAATTTCTCGTTCCCGAATAACATCCTGTCACCATGATACTTAAGTCGGATTGGCTTGTGTATCGAAAGTTGGGAATCGAATAGCAACCCGCCATGGGATTTGCCCCACCTTTAATGATCAAAGGCTACGGGCAAGCGCCTTATCATGTCCTGCTCGCAATGTCTGATGCAACTATATCGATGGTTATCTATCGCATCACTTGTCAGCATTCTTGGCATGATTGTGATATTATACTTAAGATGCTAGCTGGCGCCTCATATTCGTCACTGGACATTTCTTAATTCCAATCTTTCCATTAGAATCCTAACGAGATGGTCGCTATCGAGGATAAATCTGCTCCAGGAACGCTACAGCTTATCGATGCTACTGGGCAACTTCACGTGAAGCATTCTGAGGCAGTTCACGATGTTGTCCTTGTGCCCATGCCATCTGGTACGAATTTCACATCTAAGATCTATATGTGCAATTTACCTAACATAGATTTTCCAGATGACCCTGAAGATCCTTTGAATTGGTCGAAACGGCGGAAGTTGCTACATACATCATGTATGGTCGTGTACACGGTGATGATGGTCTTCCCGTCATCAGCTGTCTACTCCGTCACAACTCCAATCTCGAAGGCAACGGACTTAAAAGTTAGCGATCTGGTTTCTGGAACAGGAGCAATGTTTTTGTTTTATGGGTGGGGTTGCATTATCTGGCAGGCTCTGGCATTGCAATACGGAAAACGCCCTGCCTACCTCATTTCAATAGGAGTCTCAATTGTGCTAATGGGCGTGACTCCGCTCTGTGTGACGAATGGACCATATCTAGCAGTCAAAATTCTTCAAGTGAGTGCCCTACTTCACGCAAATTATTAGAGACAAACCTGACTTGCTAGGGATTCTTTGGAGCCCCTGTCGAATCTCTTTGTGAGATTAGCATGACAGATATCTGGTTTTCGCACGAGCGTCCTCTCTACCTAGCTGTATATGGTCTGAGTCTAGCCTTTGCTGGGAAATTCGCCCCTGTCTTCGCCGCATTTATCAATACAGGGCAAGGCTGGAAATGGACTTTGTGGTGGTGTGCCATTGGAATAGGCATTGCATTTGTTTACTGCTTCTTCTTGATGGAAGAGACCAACTATGATCGAAAACTTCAGATCTCCACGACCAGTGCAGGAGCAAGCAGCGAAGCAATTACCGAGGAAGTTGATGCAACTGAGCACTCTGAGAAGAGCTCCTCAGAAAAGACTGCTGCTGCCGCCTCAGATTCTGCAGCTATGGAAGCCGGCCAGGTTTCCTACCCACGGAAGAGTTATTGGCAGAAGCTCAGTGTCATCGACAAGAAACGACCAAATCGTGTCTGGGAGATAATGTTAGCTCCTTTCAAGTTCTTTACTTTCCCTGTTGTGACCTGGGCTGGATTCATGTATGGAACAAACGCTCTTGTCTGGCCTGGAATTCTGAACGCAACAGCCAGTCCAACGTACACGAAGGTCTATGGTTTCAACAGCAATGAGGTCGGATTCGCGTATCTTGGTGCTGTTGTTGGCATGGTTTTTGGGTGAGTCATTAGTAATACATTCTTTTACTACAAGCTAATTTTTCGTGAAGTTCTCTCTGGGTAGCCTTTGCTGGACCACAACTCGTCATGCGCTTAGCGCGCCGCAATGGAGGTGTCGCAGAGCCAGAACACATCCTCTGGCTTTTCCTTGCCTCCCTCATCGCCGTGCCTTTTGCTATGATTCTCTGGGGCTTGGGCGGTGCCGAAAAAGTTCACTGGTTTGGTATGGTCTTTGCACAATGTATTCTCGCCATCTCGTCGACCTTGTGCCTCTCCACCGCGATTCAGTATGCCACTTCATCCTACCGGGACCTGGGTGGAGAGCACATCACGACTCTCATTCTTATCCGCAACACGTTGAGTTTTGCTATCAACTATGGGATCACACCATGGATTAATGCCATGGGGCAGCGGAATACATTCATCACTGTTGCGGTTCTGGCGGGTGTTTGTAATGCGACGATGTTCCCAATGATCTTTTGGGGGAAGAAGCTGAGGATGAGAAGTGCTAATACGTATTGGAGGTGGGTTGACTCGGCTAGGGCGAAGGGTTTGAGCCATTAGGGGGCTATGATTTACGAATTATGAATAGGCAGTGCCACGTGAAGTCGTCATCTCGATCATAGATCACAATGCCGGGGAGGTGGCATAAATTGCTGCACAATGTCAAACGAGAATATATCAATGCTTGAAACCATGATGTCTCATAATTCAGATATTACTCGGGATATCTGGCCTCTTTATTGTATCGTATGTCGATAGTGTTTCTCAACCCAAGCTTAGGGAAATCAAAAAGCAATGCAAGGATTGTGATGAGGCCAAGTAGCTTTGAGCTTGGCCTAAAAAAAACCGTAAATCCATTGCTGTAGCTTTTACGAGCATTCCTTCTTGTGAAAGAATTAAAAAGAAGCTATATGGAGCTTGAATTAGAGGATGATTAACACCAGTCCTCGAGGGCATCTCGGCTAAGAGGGTGGCCATTGTTTATCTAGAAGCACCTACTCGGCGGCATTTGAAGGTATTTTGCGGCATTAGAGGATCCATAGGATATCACATCTGACCAGTCATATGTGAGACATTTATGGTGGCTTATTATTTACACGTGTCGCATTTGGCATTTTGCATTTTCGCGAAAACGTATTTTGGTGCAATCCCTATACAAATCACTTGCCACACCAATGTATATAGCTGTAAAATAGGTGCACCATAGGAGTAACCAAAGTGAAGATATAT